>JAYRBW010128846.1:0-16236 GCA_036023295.1 Invenusta paracnida
ATAGCAAGCTGTCTCGGAGGACGCAGGCAAGAGTCATCGAGGCGTGTGTGGAGTCGTCTCTGCTCTTTGACTGCCAGTCTAGAGCTTGGAGAGGAGGAGAAATTAAGAAGCTGCAGAGTTTCGTTGACAGATGCTACAGATTTGTCTGGATGGATAAGAATAGAGGACCAGCTTTAATTCAAATGGAAGAAAAAGGTGTCAACATGTTCAAGGTGAGGAAGACTCTGGGGGTGAAATCTGTCAAGATGAAAGTGACAAGAAGAGTGCTGGAAAGGATTGGACACGTGTTGAGGATGGAGAACCAGAGACCGACGAAGAAGATGGTACTGGGGTGGTACATAAGGCCGAGAGAAGTGGATGGAACCAGGAGCGACCAGAGAACTATCAATTTCTGGAGGAGGACGATTCGAGACTCTGGGGTGAACTCTGACAAGGTGGGGAGCGTGGTGAGGAGCCGAAAGAAGTGGAAAGGAGTCATCAAGAAGAGGATTGAGAAGATGGAAGAAGAGGAAGACAGGAGAGCGGAAAGAAGAGAAGACGTGGTCGAAGAAGTGGAGCAAGCGGAGAACGTGGATAGATGCGAGTGGGCAGGATGCGGCCTTGAGGCAAGGACGGCGACGGGGCTCCATCACCACGAAAGAATTGCCCATAGAGTAAAGTTGGAAGGACAGGGTTTCGAGTGTGAGCGATGTGGGGAGATGTTCCGGCAGAAGGGGAACTGGATGAACCATGGGAAGGTCTGCAGAGAAACGAGAGACGGCTGCCACCTATGCGGGAAAGTTGTATCTAGAACGAACAGAGCCAGACACGCGAAGAAGTGCGTCGAGAGGGGGAACGTAGGCGGGGAAGCTGAGCCCGCAGGAGAAGAGAGACCGCCTGGAGGTCAGAAGACGAGGTGCAAGGGTTGCAGGGCCTGGATTAGCAAGGCCAACCTGGCTCGTCATGAGAGGGGGTGCCGCACACTCAATTAACCGAGCTGTTTCAAACAAACGGTTTACTGCGCATGCAGCCGATAGCCGTGGAAGAAGAAGAACAGTGAAAGTAAACATAATTATGAGAATAAGCATGAGCCAAATGCAAAGCGAGCACGAAAAAATAAAGAGTCTAGCTCACGAAGACTTCCTGAAGATTGCGAACACGAAGATCCAGTTGAAGACCCTTTTGCTGTTATAACAGCAATGCCACTTTCAAAAGAAAGGAAGCGAGAGATAGTGAGAAAGAAACGCGAATCTGGTCAGGCTTATGTTTCTGAAACAGGTAAAGAAAAAAGATCAAAAATAGAAATTATAGATGAGAGATGTTCAGAACAATGTCATCTGTAATGTAACTTATTTAGTGACGCAGATCGAAACAAATTGCACCAAGACTACTGAAACCTATGATCTAAGCGGCTTCAACAAGAATATGTGATCCGAAATGTAAAACAGATTGAAGTAAAAAGAAAGCGAACTAAGGTGGCAAGTTCTCGACGTCAAACTTCGAGAGTATATTCATTATATCTCAATATGCGAAAGCTAACTGTCTGTAGTAAATTTTTCACCTCCACGCGAAATATCTCTGAAACGACAGTCGGACGCTACATAAAAAATGTGACTAAGTCTGGTCATATTATTTCTGATAGAAGAGAAGTATTGTCAAAAAGTGGGACGTGAAAAAATTAAGCGGCATATTGACAGGTTCCCCAGAGCTGAGGCACATTAATTATGTGGGACAGGATACATAATATCAATATTTTGCTCCATATCTGAATATCAGCAAAATATATTATATGTTCAATGAAAATGGGCACATCAAATACAGTATGGAAGTTACATAGAAAGATATTCAAATCTATAAACCTAAAATTTCATCGGTCAATGAAGGACATTTGTTCAGTATGTATTAACGCTAAACAATCTGGCATGGAGACAACTGAAGGGTATCAACAGCACCTTGAAGAAAAGAAGGCTGTACGTAATGCCATGAAGGAATCAATTAACGCTGTAATGAAGCGTGTTGATTTTGAAGAGTTTTGTGCATTTTATCTTCTTACATTCAAAATAATAATGATGATGGCGCTTAAAATAAATATGTATTGATGTAAATCAAATACCTGGTCTAAATGTTGTAAGAGACATTTATCTACTTTAAATGATCATTAGTGAAAAATAAAAAATATAATTAAATTATTTATGTTTTTTATTTAGCCTACTATTCTTTAATTGATAGGACAATTGGATTTTTTTCTTAGGGTTTAACATACAAAACTGAATGTTCAAAATTAAAGTAGTTTTTTGCTTCACGTGAAATATATTAAAATGTTACTTACATCACTTAGACCTTGCAGAAGCTTATTTAAATGTATTTTTTGGTGAAATGAATATATATGTTAGAATAAGTAAACAATAACGGAAAATCGAACAGTAAATCAATAGGAATGCTGTTGGATTATTAAATATTAGAGATGTAATATTTCAGAGTAATCTGCTTACTTCGAAACATACTGATAAGCCTTCTTTTGTCGTTCCGGAAGATTGGTGAGTAGGTAGACAGCTGATTCTGTAGGTAAATCAACCGGCTTATCCTCACGCGGCGGCATATAGCACCCTTCTCTGGCTCTTTGTATCGTTATTGTGGTACCCCCCGGATCGACAAACATCTCTTCATCAACTACTTCTTCTCCCCGTCGTCGACGAAGGTTCTCAAAACATACCCGGCCATCGCATAGAATGCTCACGATTTTGTTCCGCATTCGGACGCGCATTGGCCGCAGTCGCCGGGTGTTGAGTGGAGAAAGAACCGCGGGGTCTGATCTCGTTGGTGGTGGTTGGCTTTGTGCTCGAGATCGGCGCTTGTTAGCTGGTGCCCTGGTTGGTGAAGCATGACCACCCCCCGAAATATCACTGAGACAGGTGGCGGCTCCGGTATGTAGTGGGGTGGTTGGTGTGCGATTCATCGACTCGATTCCACTGTCCCCAAAGGAGTCCTGGATGTGCAAGCGTGGTGCCATGAAAGGGTGCTTGAGAATGGCCTCAAGTTTTATTCGGTCCTGTGGTTGTCGCTGAAGTAGTGCGTTGATAAGTTGGCAGGCCTCGAGACTGAGGGTTGATGGGAGGTGGTAGCTACCTGAAATGACTCGTGTGAGGGTACTGCGTACTTCGCGTGTATCGAAGGGTGCCTGGCCCACCAGCAGGGTATAAACCATGCAGCCCACACTCCATACGTCAACTTCAAGACCTTGTGGCAGTCGACTGGCAACTTCACTAAAAAAAGGGTTCCAACATATTTCAAATTAGATCCAAGACATTACTAAAAAATGAATTGTAAAACATGTCCAATAAAATTTATCTCAAAATCACCAATACCAATAACTTGAAAATATTAAACATTATTAATAAAATGTATTTACAAAGTTGTCTGTGCGTAAGTTTTTTACATTAGACTTACTTACGGTGAAATATAATTTGGTGTCCCACACATCGTCTTGTGATTATGCCCAGGCTCTATCGTTGTTGCTAAACCAAAATCTGCAATTTTCTGATACAGAAACACGTAAAGATTATTTATTATATAATTTTCATTTAAATATTTCCTAATAAAGACAGATGTTATCATAGATAGTTTAAACTTCCACAAGATTTAACACACCACTTTCATGTCCTTAGTTAATAAGAGATTAGCCAGCGTCATATCTCTATGCAAGATGTTGTGTGAATGTAGATAGAGAAGACCCCGAACTATCTGCTTCAGATACTGTCGCGCTGAAAATGGAAGCAAATTATTTGCTTAGAATAATATTGCAATTAAAAACAAAAGTTGTACATTATAACAACGTCAGCAGTAAAAATGTGAGGAATGTATCTACGAACAACTAAACTTACCCACATTCTCGGAAACTGCGCCGTGCTGCCGGATGTAACCCTGAAGTTCTCCTTTATCGCACATTTCCAAAACTAGATAAACGTAGTTGTCATCTTCAAAACACTCGAATAGCTACAAATACAAAATACAATAAGAAAGCTAAGTGTTGGTAAATTTGAAGTATGACATACGATGTAAGCACAAGTGCCTAAAACATAGTATTTCATATTTATATACAAGTATTTGTCAGTTAAAAATACCCACGTTCTATGTAAATACAAAAAGAAACTGGATTCAAAAATTCAAAGAAATAGTTCAACTTCGTCTCTGAATTAATTAAAAAATCATACTAATTATCTTAATCTAACCATGTCATCAAATAATATTTTATTAAATATAATACTCATTTGCTATTTTTCATTGTGATATAAAATATAACCAAATGTGCTAAATGCCCACAAATGTATTAAATAAATAGAAATAGGTAGGAATTTCGATTATTTTAATAATTTATCACCAAAGACACATATAAAGCGTAAAAAATAGATTTATCAGAAAGATCAACTGAAAAGAGCACCCACTTCTACAATCGAAGGATGCTTAAGTTGGCTATGAATTTCAACTTCTCGACGCACCCGTTTGACCATTTTGTATTGATGCATCACCTTTCTGTCAATCTAAAATATTAAAAAAATAATCAAATAACAAAATAAAGCATGTCACTGTGGTGACACAATTAAAAAATAATCAAACGCACCATCTTTATAGCAACCTCTTTCCCGTTAATAAGAGATTTGGCTCGATATACCTGAGCAAATCCTCCACTACCAAGGAGTTCATATATTTGGAAATCCTAAAAAAATATATATATTGAACAAGATTATTCAAAAAGTAAGACGAAAATCTGAACACATGGATTCTTACTTTAGTGCTGTTTCCAAATCGATTACTTTGAGTTTCCATGCTAAAAATAATCTAAAAACAAAATTCAAGTACAAACAAATGCATATTCAGTTGCAAAAATAATTAAGGATATAATATTATTGATAAGCAAAGCATATAACAGTGTTGCCACTGGCACATATAAAAATAATAGTACAGAAAGAAAAAACAATGCTTAAAATATTTCATATAAATACAAGTATATCAAAGTATAATTATAGTTATAATTGTGTAGTGAGTTGTTGTGGTACAACATTTTAATTAGTTAGTCTTTCCTTTTCTTCTTTTGTAGCATAATTTTATTGTGCTTTTAAGGGCTCTTTTTTGTACCTTTCCAGTTAATCTGAAAATAGCAAAATAATATGTATAACCAAATTAAATTATAATATAATATTAATGTACATATGTAGTATCAAATAATTTCTTTTATAAAAATATTATATCTTACTTCATTTTGGATTATAAAGTTGACTGTTGAGCTTGGATGACAGTTTCTCTATCTGCAGTAGCTTTCCTTCCATCAGGCATGGGATCTCTTTGTCTGCAGCAAGTCCAAGAAGAACTTTTTCTACATGTCTCATCAATGTGGCATTGAAATCTGGCTTCTTTATGATTGAAGGTCAGCCAGAACATGGCACATCAAGTACAAACCCAAGTTATTGAAATTTGTTAACTAGTTGTATAATTCATCAGGTACATAACAAGCCAATTTTTACCATTTTAAGATTGGAACCATTTTCAAAATCTCTTAGAAATCAAAGAAAAATATATAATCCAACCATAATGTTTCAGTATACATAAACGATATTTATCTACTAAAATATACTTATGATAATGTTTTTGAACAATTGTGCTTGTTTTTATTGGTGTCCAAAGTACTTGCATTACTATGCTATGTAATACATTCACAACTTTTTGATGTAAGTCACACATGAGTCCCTATGTTATGTATTTTTTAAATCAAATAATTACTTGCATCAATTTAAGATTTAGTGTGAAAATTATTAGCTTGCATACATTTTCATAATAATAATAAAAACACAAGGTTTTAACAAAATATAGTGTATTAAATGTTTTAATGTCTAAAATCATATGACAAAACTAAAAAAACACTAAATCTCGTACATGGACTACAAACTTATATAATGATACAGTAAAATTATAATGTCAGGATAATATTTTTAAATAGTACGGAATAATGTAAGGCACCATATATAAATCAGAGTTAACGTTTACACGTGTTGAAGGCTCTTTTGTGTGTTGAAGGTTATAGAAATCTTTGTGGTTCTGTTTCTGTACAACCGCAGCTGGACCATTACAAAGAGAAACAATGTCAGTATATTTTGCTGCCAAGAACTTTGGAGATTCTTTGTAAAGACGCTGTTATAGTTCTGCTCCATCTGTTCATCATTTAGGTAATTCAATAACATCAAAATCCTCAGTATGTGTGGTTTTAAACGATATTGAATTTGGCCTTGCTTTTTCTAATTTCGGAACTTTGACATTTCGCCAGTTTATTTCTTTCCCATTTTCAGATATCCAAGGTTTCAGGAATTGGTAATTGATTGCTTTTGATTTCCAGTCAAGGATGTCATTTGTTTCCAGTTCGTACACAATATAAGGAGGAGCTTTTGTTTTGGCTGTTTTAACAATAATTGGAATTTCAGAGGGTAAAACCACCTCCCCAACCAGATCAAAATTCTTCTCCACAGTACTATGGATTGAGTCACATTCTGACTGCCCATGACTTACTTCAAAAAAGTTCAGCATTATGGTTACAGTGTTAACACTGTGTTCCAGAAAATGGCAGATCATACATGGGATAATTGTGTTTTTATTCTGGCCGGCACACCCATCGGCAAAAAGTTCCATGTAATGTACGCCTTGTAAATCATTAATTTTCAAGAATAACTCAACAGCAGTGGCTACTTCACAGGAGCCTCTTCCAGCAATACATTCATGCCAACATGTACAATGACCATTTTTGTTCTTGAGATCATATACTGTAAATTAAAATTTGACAGCCTATGCTTATAAAACAAAGAAGAGTGATTTCCTGCGGGGGTATACATCACCTTTTGAAGGTCAAAGACCCCTGCCCCAAACACAGGATTAGAAATAGCAAGCTCTTTTGCTTTTGTTTTCGAGTCATACTGCATTTTTTTTATATGAATTTCATATTGCTCGGCTATATCTGGAGGAGAATTGATTACACCACCAACGTCCATGACCAATTTACAAATCCCACACATATCATTTTTGGGCTTAAAAACACCAATGTTTAGACTATTAAAAATAGAGATGTACTGCATGTAAGAGCCAGCTTCCTTTCCTGTTAACTCTTTTTCTGACACATACATATTATGCATCCGTGAGACAGTAAGACCAGGATAAATATAAGTTTTCGATGAATCTTTTCTACAATAATGAGATTCAACAGTCGGAAACCTTTGGATATGTTCTTCCATTTCTTTTCTGAGTACAGCATCTTCTAATTTCAAGTTGTCAGGTCTTCTCCCCACGTCCTTCTACCATGACTGCTCCCGATATGGAGCATACATTTTAAGAGCAGTTCTTACTTGACGATCACTTTTAAAGCTGAGAGTGTGCAAAAACATAGTTTTGCATACAGGTATTTCTAAATTATCTTGAGGTAAATTATATTTGTTTGTTTGCGTTCTTGTGCTATTTTTCCGATTTCGTTTGCATTTAACAGGAACACTTTTCATGTGTGAAGTGATGAAATTGCGCTGCAATCTTAAATCATCTAACTCATAGTAAACTGCATTAATAGCTTTTCTAGCCTCCTCTTTGATTTCTGAACATTGTTTTCCTAACCGACCACAATTATTATTACCAACACATCATTCAAGTAAAACATTTCTTGCCTCATGCTGATTACCTTTTCTATCCTTATATGAAGCACCACTATTTCTTGCTTTTTTAGTGGTATTTTGTTTAGCTTTCTTAGTGGAAATTGTACAAGAATCTGGGCCTTCAGCTATGTAATCTTCAGGTAATATTTTAAAACTGTCTTCACTCTCTGATTCAGAAGATAAAGTTACTTGCTTTTTTGACGTTCTTTCACTGTCTATTGATAGGCTCAGGATGAGAAGAGGTGCTGCCGGGCAATGTGGAGGCTATGGGACCAATGACAGGCTGAAGATGAGTAGAGGTGCTGCTTGATGACGTGTAGGCCATATGAACTATGTGACCTGATCAACGATTTTCGTGACCCTTTCCATATATCACAACAACTGGACACCCTCCTTGTAATGTGCCTGTTGGAATAGCACTTAGTGGTACCCAATGATGAGATCCTCTAGTTATGTCATCCCACGCTATCAACACCTGAATTTTGTCCTGATGACTTCGACTTTTTGCATTATTTGGAGCTGTTTATTTTGGCATTCTATTAACGATGGCTATATTAAAAAAAGTAGATACTAAATATATCTAATTGTTGAAGTACATAATGAGTAAATTAAAATGTGTTCTCTTTTAATTCAAAGTCTATTTAAATGCCAGATTTAAATCTAAAATAATTCAGACAGGCAACAAATATAATTATCTACTACCCTAGTGGTTAACTTTATTGCACCAATAGCAAGCTAGATGCAAACTAAATAATCAATGCTTGAAAAAATAATCAATACATATCTCATTAATTATTTCCACAGAGCGAGTTATAACATTGTTATTTAATAATATCTAGTTCAAATGTGATATCTGTCACAATGTCATGAAAATTTTAAGGAGAATGCTGATAAAAACTATATAGCATAGTGTCGTAAGTGGACTTGCATCATTATGTTATATATAAATAGTGGCTGAAATGACTTACATCAAAATATTTTTTTCTTATAACTCAAAATTTGTTTTGATTTTTGTTGTAATATTCATACTATACTTGTCAGTTGTTTCATTACAAATGAAAATGTCATTTTTGTAAAAAATGGACTTACATCACTATGTTATGTACCCGACGAATTGTTGAACAATCTGGAATTCTTTTCCAATTCACCAGTGGCCCTAACATTGTTATTATTCTGATAATAAAAACATATTGCTGATATTTGCTGTTGTAGTAATAACACAATTTTTTCAAAAAATATTATACCGAAATTTTATTTTGTTAGAGATATACCTAAATTATGAAGACATAGAGATGACTGAATCCATTGACAAAATAATAACCATAGGAATTTGCTATAATAATCAACATACTATGACTTTTATTTAATACAATAAAAAGGTTTTTTTAAATATTGCACGACTTTTTTTAACACTGTATATGACTTCCAAACTCTCATTTTATAATGTAGGATAAATTGTAGGAATTAAAAACGATAATGTGTATAATAGTGTGTACAATATATTTCACATTAAAAAAAAAATAGGATAAAATGTAGGATATAGGATAGCTTTTATACTAATTCTTTCATTTTAGAGTTGTCATCTGTTCAGAAATAACAGCAATTGCAGCTTGTTTTCAATTGGCAGTCTCATGGCATTCCATTTCACAATCAGCTGGAGTTTAAAAATCGTTTTTGCTTCCTTTGCATACTTATTAGCTTAAAAAGGTACAGGAGATTGGCCTTCTCATTATGTATTTGGTACATCCTCATATATAACTGCTGGATCTGTTCAACATCTTTAGCCTTGCATTTTTTATGCCAACATCCTTCTTCTTTTGTTCATCCAAGTAAGCATAATGTTTCAACCATAAACAAGACAATACAAAATACAGAGGTGGGTGCAATCAGGGTAGCCAGTACAAAATTTGAAAAAAAGAATAAGCTTATGAATTTGAGGTTGCCCAAAATTGTTCAATAAATAAAAGCCAAAATCTGGCGCCCACAGCAGTAAAATAAATAATTAAAACAAGCAAAATATAACATCAAATGTTTTCTCTGCTAAGTCTGATTATTATACTAAGAGTTTAATCTCTACTACTGGTCAGCCAAATTTCAATCTTCTATCAAAAACTGTTTATCATATGCTATCAGATACACCACATCCTTCTATTTGAGATGTTAATGACAACAGCTAACAGCCTTGCTAACCTTTTTGCTAGAAAAATTGAAGATATTTGTAAATCTTTATCTATGGTTAGCCATACAGCGGTTGCTACAACTACCATACCACTTGAGCTCAGTGATTTTCACTTAATTTCTGGTCATGAACTTGTCAAATTAATATAAAAATATTCCATAAATTCATTTTATGTTGATCCTCTCCAGCATATGTTACTCAGTGGTACAATTTTAAATTTAATTCTGATCATCATAAAACATTATCATAAATTTTTATTTTCACACATGTTGTTTTCCAGTTGTATAAAATAGCATGATCAGTAATACTCAATCCCAAAAAAGAAAAATCTGGATCCTAACATACTGTCACATTATCACACAGTCTCAAATTTGAACTTTATTGGTAAGACTAAATTTAATGAGTCATCTCATTAAAGTTAATTGAACATTGTTCCAGCAATAATCTTTTTTGTCCCCATCAATCTGCTTATTGCTTGTGCCATTCAGTGGAATAAGCCCTCATCCAAATCTAAAAGTTGTCCCTTAGTACTTCTTGCCTGATCAGTTGCTCTTGACACCATTGATTATACAATTTTATTAACTGTACTTAATGATTGGTTTGGAATAAATGATAATGTATCATCTTAGATAAATGACTATATTTGTAATCAACTTGTAATACTACAGTTATATAACATTAGCAGTAGACTTAATCATCCTGTTATGCTAAATTATAATTAAAATCAGTGCCAAAAAGTAGTTTCTGTCATATCTTATTGAATATTCATATTGAGTCATTATCCATTATCATATTCATAATCAATGAAATATATATGGGTGCAGGTCAACTGGTATATAGGCTCAATATGAGTCAACTTATATATATATATATATCAGTACTGTGAAATTAATTGACCCACTTAAGAAGAATAGCAAAAATTGATGAAATAATTAAATTTATTAATTAAAAAACATTAAAACATGAATCCAGTTACAACTCAATATATACATCAAGTTTGCATATTAACTACATAATAAGAACAACACAAAGATATTAATATTTCAAATCACCACCTTTAGCAGCAATACATGCATGTATCCTTCTGGGCATGGATTCTATTAAATTTTTGCATATTTCATGAAGCTCATCACCTCTAGCAAAAATGTTAAACACTTGCAGGATAATGTTGTTTCTAGTGTGAACATTGAACTTATTAACTCTTTGTTTCCAAAATTCCATAGATTTTCGATGCAATTCAAATCAGGGGATTCCCTGGCCAGTCCAGCACATGAACATGATTCTGAGTCAAAAACTGTATGCATATTTTTGCCATGTAACACTGTGCAAGATCTTGTTGAAATATCCATGGATTATCACCAAACAACTGAATAGCTTGTTGAAGAAGTTGTGTTTGAAGTATACAAAGATATTGGTGTCTATCCATTGTATTTTCTATGACATGAATTCGCATGGTGCCATAGTATGATATGCAACTCCAAATCATTTATTTCACAGGGTGTCAAAAGCATGTGTCATAATGAATTGGTTGCAGTGGTTCATTTCTTGCCTGGCAAACAATTTTTGAATGAACAGGTTGAACTTTAATTGTTGTCTCATCCAAAAAGATAATGCATCTCCAATTGTGCACTGTCCAATTGAGTGCCTCCTAGCCCATTTCAAATGCTTGGCTTGCATTTGTGGTGTGAGTATGTGGTGTGGTGTGAGCCTTTGCAAAGATGGTAACTTTTTCTTCCAACTTTAATCAATTTTTGATGTATTGCTGATGCTGATATTGGTACTGGCATGGCATCAGCCAGCTCATTGTGAAGTTGCACAAGGGTTATCCTTTGACGTTGGAATTAGAGATCTGTCCATGCACTTAGTTGTCAAACTCTTTCTCCCACAGTTACCTTTCTGGTTTGTACGGGTATCAACTTGCTCATTAAAATGGGCTACAATACAATCAACTGTTCTCTGGGCCAATTAAAATCTTTCAGCTATTTTTTATTAGATAGCTGTCCATGTTGACTAAGTACAATAACTTATCCTCTCTGAAATTCACTTGTGTCTGACATGATAACATAAAAATGATGTGAATTACTCACTGCCAAAACTTATATATAGTAAATCAAATTCTGATGAAATATTGTGCAACTTTTAACATTGAATGGCTAAATAATATGCAATTAGACATATACTACTGAGAGTACCTAGTAACAGAATTTATTTAGAGAAATTAATTTTATAAATTTTACAGTATTAATTAATAAAATTAATTATTTTATAAAATTTTGCTATTTATCTTAGGTGGGTCAATTAATTTTCACAGTACTGTATATATATAACATAAACCTATATGAGTATATAACAGCCATCATTTTAGTTTTGTGAAATAATATTGGTGAATAACATTTCTGAAAACATTTCTAGTAAGTACTAACAATATAATTTTTTATAAATGTTATTGTTTGTTATTAATTGCCATTTAATTTGTTTATTATATAGTATATAGCTTGACTTGGGTCAGTATATCATTTGACCCTGTCTGATATACAACTTGACCCTGTCTAATATATGACCTGACCCATATATGAGTTGACTCATATTGAACCTATATACAAGTTGATCCAAATTCATAAATATAATAATATATAATTAAATGAATTCCAGCCTAATATAAAATAGTCACAGCAACTAATGTTTTATAAATTTAATAAATATATAATTATACTTATTTTTAATTATAATATAGCCATAACATAAGTACAATAGTCATTATACTCATACTTATTTATATATATAGGAATGTAAAAATGTGATATGAAAGTATACTATACCCATTTAAATTTACTACTAACCTATAGTATAGGTGGTGATTTTCAAAATTCCCTCATTAAAATATTTCTTTGATTGATTTTAACTTTTTGCAAATCCTGTCATCTATGTTACAATTTGATTTATTAAAATTGTAAAAATTAAGAAAACTATTAACTTTGGCTAAATATTTATTTGTTATTATATATATAATTAAAAATATTTTTCATAAACTGGTTTTAAATATTAAATGTTGAAATATCTAATATTGGATGCACCATTATGATACAAACATTATTTTTATATATTGAAATATATGATTTTTTATATATGTTTCTAGTATATTTTAATTTTATGGATTATAATCTTTTGGTTTTATTTTGTATTATTAAAAGCATATAATGAAAGGATTTGAAAAAAAAATTAAGATATGGAATCAGGAATCTTCAATATTGCTGTATAGTAATTATTATAAGTAACCTACACTTTTAAATGTATTAGTAATAGCAATACTTAGTATTAATCACTGTCAATGAGGGATAAAACCATTATATGTTTTTAGCAAGTCCTTCAATTTTGAGGATTTGTGAAAAAATTCTATATTATTTAAATTGAAAAGTAATGCTTTAAAGTAAGAATTGCTTCAGACTGTATCAGTGATTAAGGCTATATTTATTTTAGCACCACCAAATTTTTTGTGATTAAAAAGAACTGTTTAAAAAGAAGTGATTGTTATGATGTAGTCAAGGTTATTATAATGTACTTGTGGGTCATTGCAATATAGTAAAATATCTGATAATATAAAATATAATTGTTAAATTAAAATAAATCTGTGTTATAGTAAAAAATAAACCTGGGATAATTACTATTATATATGTTGCATACTGTAAGCGAATGCATACCATTTGCAAACAGTACAAACAGTTGGAGGATACAATATGCTGATGGTATCCAATGATATGCATATGGTATTTACCATTGGATACAATAATATGCTGTATCCAATAGTACAAACCATTTGCGAATGATACAAACCATTGGATACAGCATATTGTATAAATATAAATCAATTATTACAACCATCAAGATTAGATTATACATAATTCTTAAAAATATAACATAATTCATTTTAATAACTTAATTGATCAAAAGATTTAATTTACTAGGTCCAATATTATGAATAATTTACAATTAGACATAAGACAGTTCCATTTGCCAACTATACAAACCCTTGTATACAGCATATTGTATAAAGAATATAAATCAATTATGATGATCCAATGGTTTGTACCATAAGTGATTTTGTATCACTGAGATAATATTTATTAATTAAGAATTGCTCCGTTCAGTACTTATTTGGGCAATCCCATATTTTAGTGTCCCAAATTATTTGTTTAAAAATTTTGGTAAAATGTTATGCTATATAAATAATAAATTTAGAAAGAAAATGTTGTATTTACTTTTAATTTATTTAACCTTATGCTGAATAAACAAATAATAAATTTTAAAAGAAATTGTTGTATTTAATGTTGTGAAATGAAAGGGTTTTATATAAAAATAAATTATATTATAAAAGTATAAAATTAAAGCATATTGTTTGGTTAAATGGCAAATAAAAATGTATTTGCTTATAGATATATTACTTATTTTCTTCAAAAGTTCATACAAATTAGTTAAACTAATTTTGAGCAATGATTAATGATTAATTTATTAAATTAATGTTTGAACTATTTGAAAAAAACTTTAGTCAATATATTTATAACTATTTGTAAATTTATGGATATATTATTTGTTTATTTTGCGTAAGATTTTACTGAAATTTAAAAAATAATAATTTGAGATGCTAAAATATGGGATTGTCCAGTATTAGTTATATTATGTCATCAATATTTAAAATATAACTAATACTGGGCAATCCCATATTTTAGCATCCGAAATTATTATTATTTTAATTTCAGTAAAATCTTTTCAGTAAAAATAAGTTATTCATGCTATACTTAGAGGGTTCAGTTGGAATTTTTTTTTGTTGATTTAAACAAAAATTTATATATCAAAAAATTCTCCTAGACCAGATCAAAAATTACAGCCATTTAACGAATTTAAAAATAGTCATTTTCGTCCATTTTTTAAATGCAATTTTTATATAGTGTACTGTGTTGATTTTTAGAAAATTTTCAAGTAAAAAATGTTTAATTTTATAATAATTCAGTCATTTCTCACTCAATTTTCATTCTGTCAAGTTTAAATGATAGCACATAAACAGTAGCATAATATAAATTTATTCTTATGTTTGTTTAAATATTTAAACCCTACTAAAAATGACCCTAAATAAAAAAAAAACTCATTTTTCAAAAAATGTTCAAGCAACTTCCGAATGGGTAAACACTATACTACACATATTAATCAAAATTATTTCAAGCAACTTCCAAATGGGTAAACACTATATTACATAGCAATGTTTATATGTCATTGGGAAGAGCTTGAAACGTACTATACAGATATCCCAGTTTAGGATGAATATCTGCTATATATAATTATTTTTATTCACAATTAAAATAATTTGAACCAAAAAATATTGATCAAAATTTTTTCAAGCAACTTCCGAATGGGTAAACACTATACTACACAGTAATGTTTATATCTCATTGGAAAAAGCTTAAAACGTACTATACAGATATCCCAATTTAGGATGAATATCTGCTATATATAATTATTATTATTACATTTTTAAAAATATATCAAAAATGTTTATAAAATATATCAATTTTTATAATAGCCTCCGAACGAACAAATAGTGTACCACACACTATGATTTATATATCATTGGAAAGTGCTTGGAACATACTATGTAGATAATGGAGTTTAGGATTAATTTACGCTCATACTATTTGGTGAGCATTAAAAATATTTTTAAAAGCCGTCATACCGTCTTAAATAATGGTCAAATCGGTCTATTTATGAAAAAAAGGAAATTGCCATGTGAATTTACATATGGAT
The DNA here is from genome assembly GCA_036023295.1 of Invenusta paracnida. Lineage (NCBI taxonomy): Eukaryota > Metazoa > Platyhelminthes > Proseriata > Coelogynoporidae > Invenusta > Invenusta paracnida. Next base: position 15,631 of record JAYRBW010128846.1, read on the forward strand.
ATAATGTGATATTTGTTTTAAATGTGGTTAAATATTAATAAGAATATCTGTCACATTTCAAAAAAAAATTCCGATTGACACAGTTTCAATATTTTATTTTATTTCGCATTTTTGCAAATTTCTATGACGTCGCTAATAGTAATAGCCTAATTTATTGAAAATGTTAGTAAGTAAATTGTTAGTATATAGTTTGAAATACATAGATTATTCCAATGTCATTTTCTGCTTAGTATAATTCCATTTTTAATACATTATAATACATTATAAAAAATAACAAAAACGCGAAAAATGCATTTTGTAGGGGTTCAGCACAAAGTGATCTGAACACTCTATTTAAACTAAAGTACATTTAACTTACAATTTCTTGACTAACTAAAAAACAAGTAGTAATATTCATACCAAATATTATTTTCCCAAAAAATATAATAGATAATATTAAAGGTAGGTACCGTACCTACCAAAATTGTTCAATATATCTACTATTAAATGTAAAAAATCCTGTGAGGTATAGGAACACGTCTATAGTAGAAGGGGGGGGAGAAGTAGAGAGAAGGTAGAGGCCAATTGGGAAAGGAGTATAAAATGAACCAATTAGAGAACATGGAT
>JAYRBW010128857.1:0-16236 GCA_036023295.1 Invenusta paracnida
TTTCTAAAACTCTTCTTCTGGTATATTTACTAGCGGCACCATCAATTAGTTGCCCTTTAATTTGTTCATCCGGATCGGGAAATTCACACCGGCTAGCTTGCTGACGCAGCTTAGTAATAAATTGGTCTATTGATTCTTCCCCTTGTTTAAGTTGGCAGGACAGGTGCCTTTCGTATGGTTTATTTAACTTGGGTACAAAATAAGCATTTAGCTTCTTAACAATAATTTGGAACACATTATTATCAATTTCTACTTCGTCTTCATTCAACTCGGTTTCAGGTTCAGGCAAGGTGTCAAAAATGTATTGTACCTGCACACCTGCTAAATGTAGTAGCAAGGCCTTTTTTGTTCTCATAGGTCTGTGATGGCTCTACCTACCACAAAATAATTAAAACTACGTAAATATTTACTCCAAGGAACTGACAAGCTATTTGCATCGCCTTTAACCTCAAATGATTTAAACAAAACTGTTCTAAAGACATGGTTACACAATCTTTCATAGAAGACTTTGCACAAAAATATATATAAGAAAATATTACTACTATCAGATATATAAGTAGTAATGTAGTAAGATAAATACAGAATAATGTTAGTCTTTAAATCACAAAAGACAATACTGTGCACAACTTACAGTAGAAATTAACCTTAAATAAAATGAAAATATTATTATAATGTATGGTCTTGCCAATCCAGCAGTCACTCAATCCTGTTTAATCGATCTTGTTTTGTTTATTCTTCTGCTGTTGGTCGATTCCAGACGCCGGACCCAGTACAAATCGTTTCTGTCGAGTCTTGAAGAAAGCTCGAGTGATTACCAATCTTGCTAGTGGCAGAACGACCCAATTATTGTCTGGACTGGACGAGCGCGAAGATTTATTTCAAACTACCTTTCTCTCTTTTTAGAAAGATGGCTATTAAACGTCTATATACCACTAAATTATTATTCTACGTTACGTCCTTGTCCTGCCAGTTAATTGATTTTTAACCTCGTTGCCAATTGTTATGTAACCCGGTTAGTGATGATGATAATAACACTGCAAACGCTTTAAAGTATTAAAATAACAATCTTTATTTTACTGTGTGTGTTTTACTTATGTTTAGTGTGTGTTATTTACTGTTTATGTGGACCGCAAGTCAGTTGTTTTGCGCGGGTAGAATGTTCACTGTCATGCTTGTTCAATAGCACACTAAAACACATAGTACAGTTAATAGAATAATACATTACTAATAACATAGTAATAATCACTAACAACATAATAACATAGCAGATACATAACATACAAGGAGACCGGGTTAGGATTAAACCTAAGACAGTGTGGTCCTCAACCTCGACCTTTGGAATCCACCGACTCTCTCGGGTATCGGAGCTGAAAATTAAGGTCACCTCGCACTTATGACTTTTAGAAATTTAGTGTTGTTCTTGTACTGTCCTGTGATAATTACATTAGTATTTCGACACGGCTACATTAATTTTGAAAAAAAAAAAATAAGCTATCGAAGAATAATAGGTATACCTTTATGATACTATGTTTTTTCAAGAGTGCCGAAAGATTTCGGAAGGTGTAGTAGGGGCAAGATAAATTATTCCTTAAATATTAAATTGAACAAATAGATAATTTCCAACTAGTATACGCACTTTTACACTTTATTACCATTTTTCAAATGGTCACATTTCCGTATGAAAATTGATAATAACTAAATTTTCAAAATAACAATTAATAATTACTAATTTGATATATTCAAACTCGTAATATTGACGTGTGAATATTTCCAAAGAGACTCAATTTTTTTCCTTATAAGCCATTGTAGACTCGTCGATGCCATCTCCCCTGCCCCAGTACCGGCACCCCTTCGATAGTCGCAAGTGGAATCTTTGGTTGTATATATTCCCTATAATAAATACGAGAAATACACTTTTTATATTATAAAAGTTTACGATTAATGAATTCAAGTTACATAAAATTTAAAAAAATGGAAGTTTGAATTAACTTCTCGCCTGCTCGAGAAGATGCATAAAATGGCTTCGTGAACATGTTCACGAATTGAGTGGACGCCGTTTTTTTGTAATTATTCTTACCAATAGGTACCTAATTCTTACCTAGGTATTACATAATAACTAATAATAACGTACATTATTATATTTTTCTAGTATTTCGATTTAAATACAAACGTTTTTAATTTGAGTTGTTAATGATTATTATTATTTCTATAGTTACGTTATATAAATTTATGTGCTATCTCCAGATTACTTTATACGTGATATTGAAAACTGAAGAAAGTCTCTTATCAAATATAAATATTTTATTGATATAGAAAATAGCATTAACAGACAACAGTTCAATAATTGAGAGACTAATATGTATGAGTATACTATCTAGCAGATAGTATGAAAATAAGGAAATATAGTCACTATAGACATAGTTAATTAAATGCATAGAACAATTTAAAGGTGTGTATTACAATTCTATGAATGTCATAATATAAATAAAGATGAGGTGATCACTAGCGATAATCTTTCAATAACGAAAAATCATTATGCATGTTTTGTTTGAAAGCATATTGGAGGTGCTAACAGGCAGTGAAGAACTGTAATCTGCAGGTCAAGAGAAGAGATTATTTCACAGGATAATAACTTTATTATCATAGTAAAGTTTGTTGTGACCTTGTAAAATTTCTGTCTGACTGATTTGACAGTGTTGGATGCTTTATAAGCGGTGAATATTTGGCTGGAAAACTGTCTCGCGTGCTTTACAAAACTCCTCACCGGTTTAGACTGCAACATTGCTCTCCTCCATGAGGCGAAGACCCATGAGTCAAACGAATTTCTACCTCTTGTCTGATATCTAACTAGTCGAGGTCTACGGCAGTGGAGGCTTTTTTCGTTGTGGAAGTGATCTTCTGCTGTTGAGTCCTTGTGCTGGCGTCTCCATCCGCAAATCTCGACAGCCATTGGCTGTAGGCGATTAGCGTGAACGTTAATGTACCGCCCAACGAAAACCAGTTGTTCCAGGAAGGTGAAGAAGAAGTTGAGTCGAGTCATCAGCCAATTTAGGCAGTAATGTCATTGACAGTGAGTGACCCAGCGTCCCATCAGAGTCTCGATTGGCAGAGACATTTTCCTCCCGTACAGTAATTCGTAAGGCTCGTATCCTATTGACTCGTGTCGGCTGCTCCGATAAGCCAGCAGGCCGAGTTCCATTCTTCACGGTCCCTCTCGGGATAAGACAGCAAAATACTCTTCAACGTGTCGTTAAAACGCTCCATCAGCCTGTTGCCTTGAGGATGGTGAGATATAGTCTGAGACTTCTTAGTTTCCAGCAACCAGCAAAGCTCCTTGAATAAAAAACTCTCGAACTCGCTTCCTTGATCCGACAATAGAGTCTGGGGCATCCAAAAACGACACATCCAGTGCTTTAACAGTTTGCGAACAACGGTGGGCGCTGTGTGCTCCTTCAATGGAATAGCTTCAACCCATTTGTTGAAATGATCGATGATTGTGAGTATGAACCTATACCCAAGACGAGTAGCCAAAAGTGGACCGATAATGTTGATTACCACCAATCCATTAGCAGAATCCGCCTCCACCGATACCAAAGAAGCCGTAGACGCCCGTCCTAATTGCACTCCATGCAGGTAGCACACGTATCGATCCACCAGTCAACGTCCTGCCTCTGCTTTGGCCAGTAGAAACGAGAGGATACCCGTGCACCCGTCTTGTCGCGACCCACGTGACAACTGGTTGGATTGTCATGCAGCGCCCGAATCACCTCTTCCCTCCATTCAGCCGGTACCACGAGACGTTGCGGCAAGATACTGTCAACATCTTCCATAACCAAAAACCCGTCTCGTATCACCAACTCGTCCATATGCTTGACCATTGAACGAAGTCCTGAACCTTTCGTAGCCAATTCTTGCGTAGATGGTGGTTGGTCCCCGTGATTTTTCCAGGCCATCAATTGTGAGATGTCCGGAATCCGACCCTGTGCAGCTCGAATTGACCTCTCCAATGTTCCAGCTTGAAAAAACTGATTGATTGTTTCAGAGATTCCCCGTCAGCGTGACGACATGTTGGGCAAGTATCAAAGCTCTGATGTCCACGTCTTGATAATCCAATCGCATTATGATGAGCCGAAACCAACCGATGAACAGTTTCAAAATTGTAATCTTGTAGACGATCCAGCCAACGAGCCATCTGTCCAGTCAGTTCCTTGAAAGATAGTATCTATTGAAGCGCTCCATGATCCGTCCGCATAGTAAACTTCCGTCTCAGAAGGTAAACCCGAAACTCATCACAAAAGAAAGTGTACAACAGCCAACAATTCCTTACGTGTAACAGTATTTTCGCTCCCCCATGGTCAGGCATAGACATCCGTATGCAATCACGACCTCTTTCACGTTCTGGACTTGAGAGAGTACTGCTTCGATCGCCAAGTCAGAAGTATCAGTGTCTACCAGAAATGCACATGGGTTTCCTTTTATATCAGGATAAGCCAAGACAGGTGGAGATACCAAGACTTACTTCAAGGCATTAAAGCTTCTTTGACTATCCTCCAACCACCGAAAACGAACTTCCTTGTTCTTGAGCTTGTTTAGAGGTGCGGCCAACTGCGCGAATCCTTTGACAAAGCATCTATAGTAAGTTGCGAGACCCATAAAACTGCAGAGATCACTCTTGCCCGTAAGAGTTGGCCACTCAGCGATAGCCCACGTCTTAGCCGGATCCGTCTTCACTCCTTCCCCTTGAGATAATATGACCCTGAAACTCGACTTGATGTTGGAACCATCGGCATTTACGAAGATTTAACCTGAGATTAGTCGTCTAAACCATTGCAAAACCTCTTCTAGATTCCGAAAATGTTCACCAAAATTTCTCACAAGTATTATGACATCATCCAAGTAACAGACACATGTAGTTATATTTAATCCATGAAGGACTCCATTCATTAAACGTTGAAATGTACTGCGGGTGCATTACATATGCTGAAAGGCATTATATTAAATTCAAATAGCCCTTCATGTGTTCCGAAAGCAGTCTTCTCCTTATCCACCTGATTCATCTTAACCTGCCGGTAGCCAGATTTGAGATCCAGAGTTGTGAACCATGAAGACCCCGCCAGTCGGTCCAACGTCTCATCGATCCTTTGAAGCGGGTGTGAATCTTTAACCGTGATGTCGTTAAGGCGTCTGTAGTCCGCGCAGAACCGACAACTTCCATCTTTCTTTCGTACTAGCAAAACCGGACTTGACTATGGGCTGCTTCTTGGTTGGATGATTCCGTCCTCATCCATCTTCCTTAATTCATCAGATACTTGGTCTCGTTTAAAAACGGGTAGCCTTTTATACGCAACTTTAATAGGAGAGTGATCACCGATATTAATACCGTGCGTAATTGGCTTTGTCCGTCCGAGTTTCACGTCTGTTGACTGGAATACGCCAGCGGACATTCTCAGTACCGGCCTGACTTGGCCTTGTTGTGGCCTCTCCAAGTGTTTTAGGTCGACTTGCCCTTGCCACGCATCATCATTTTCATCGTACGGGTCTCATGGATCTCCCTGTCAGATTTTGTCAATTTCGTCAATTGGTACGAACCAACCTAGGTCTTTTAAACGAGACAATTGGACATCAACAGGAGATGTATTGAGGACTCCCACGCGTACCTTCCAACCTCTTGAGACGTCTACGGACCTTGCAATAACGACACCCTCTGACAAATTCTGCATACGATTAAGAACAAAGTATCCTAGTAACCTTTCGTTTATTTGCTTTTTATCTGGAAGGCAACACTCCAGAAATACATGTGACTGTGCAGGAATAGTGGTCTCTAATCTTGAGACGATCACGCATACCTCCTCCGGACGTTGCATTATTTTTTTAAATGGAACAGATTTGCTGCACATACACAGTTCACCAGACTTGAAATCGATAATTGAGTGGTGATTGTTAAGAAAATCCAATCCATGTATGCATTGTACGTACCGTGTAACCACGATTTAACCATATTCCAACGATTTACGTCTCTGACCATAATTGAATTCTGGTCCACTTTTCTCCCTCGAACCAAGGTCTTGGGAATTAATTAACGTCCGCCCCCGAATCGATTAAAATCGCGAATTCATGTCCCTCGATTTGTCCAACAATGGTGCAGGTACGTTTGAGAAGAGGATTGGTCCCTGCCGCCATCCTCTTGAATCCTTTAAAAGTCAACTGGCAATTCCTCGCAATGTGCCCTAGCCGTTGACATCTACAACATTGTAGCGAAGGTCTTTTCCTGGACTCTGCTGCATTGACAACTTCGTCATTGTTCAATGTGACCCGTACGTTGTACTGTTCAGTAAGGCCGCTGTTTGATAGTTCGTTGGCAGTGTTTCACCCGTTCGATTATATTGATCCATTGATTCAGAGAGCTGTAATACGAACCCGTGTTTCATATCTTGTCTGAGAGTCTAGTCACCATGAGAAGCTTCAGTAACACTTATTCCATCGCGGTTGGATCATATGATATACCTGCTGTCCAAGCCTCCGTAATGCGTGAGAAAAATCTCGAACTGATTCTCCATGTTTCTTCGTCTATAGCCATCAATTCTCTGATTGCTTCGGTATCCAAGACAAATACGTTTATCTGTTGTTATAACTTTCTCCTCAGGAAGATAGACATAGGGTGCTTTACAACTGGTTTTATCTCGAGGTGTTAGTGTTAGTGTTAGTTTTAGTCTTAAAACCATTAAATAACACCTGATCCGGTTTTAACACTGGATCCGGTGAAAGTGTTAGCGATAAAACTAAATACATTTTTAAAACCGAAACTTAGCGACTTTTCAAACATAAAAATGAGGTATAACAGGAACGAGAGAAAAATGTTGGATGCGTAAAATAGTTTGATGCAACACCACAGAGATTGTTTAAAGGTCATAAAATCTAACCGCTTAAATAATTTACACAAAAATGGCGGAAGAATTCTCAACTGAATCAGCCGTCATCGTTTCTTTTCTTAAAAATGTAGGAAAAGAGTACAGAGAGGTATAAATTTTCTAATGTGAGATATTTTATTTCAAACATTTTCTGTTTGCTCATTATTAATATCATATAGTCAACATTTTAAATACAATTTTTCCTTTTCAGACTATCAAAAAGAATCATGTGAGTGGAGCTGGTTACAATTTGGACCAAATAAATAAAAATAATAAGAAATAAATTATTCCATATAAATAAACTAACCGGCTCTCTATTAACTTGAAATTCGCTCGATAACTGCTCCACTTAATGTACAATATTTAATCATGATGACTTACTTAAATTTTCTTCTGATATTGATGACTCCCTCTTAACTCGCTGATTTTGTCTATTATTCATCAAAATAAACGCCTCTAAACGAAAATTCGCCATTTTTGTCCACGCAGATCTAAAAAACAACTCTAAAGTCAAACAAGGTTTTATCTCTAGAGGTTAAGTGTTAAGAATACGAAATTTATATTATAAATTCTTGAAACTAACACCTTGTTCAGATTAACCCTGGTTTTAACACTAGTGTTAGTTTTAAAACTAAAACTAACACCGGTGATAGAGTTAATTCACTAAGACCTGAATTACTTTAGAATTGGTTTTATCTAAGTTTTAAGACTAAAACTAACACTAACACCTTGAGATAAAACCAGTTGTAAAGTCAGTCACTGTCTTATTTCTTCAAATAGCTTAATATGCATTTCATCGATTTCAGGTAAGAAACAATAAATAAATAAACAAATCAAAAACTGAGACAATTAATGCACGCTTCGCGATACTGCTAAGTTTAGTTATATTAATGCTGAAAAATCTAAGAAATTGAGTTTAAAGGTGTGTGTTTTATAATAAAACATTTCTATATATGATTTCTGTGCGAAAACACTGTACGTGTAGTGCACGAAGGTTTTGCACGAGAAATCATTTTTAGAAAATGCTGCAGTAACTGGACACAAAAATATTCAGAGCGTCGATCGTTATGTCCGCAGAAAATGGGATTCGGAAAAGAGATGTATTTCAGAAATGCTCAGTTTTTCTTTAATATCTCACACTGACACATTGAACACGGCGAGCTCATCTGGATACTTTAGTAAAGTTTCCAGAACAACAAATACAATAATTCATCGCGTTGACAATACCAAAGGAAACAAAGAACAATACATTTTACAATTTCAAGGAGATTTCACCAAAAAATGGCAATTGAAGCTGACGCAAAAACGAATGTTGTAAGAATTACTTTCGAATGAATTATCTGATAAATGTACATATACCTACTGATGTAACATAAACGCACTGGTAATATGTGACTATTTTATATATCGTAGTATTATTTTTATATTCATAAATGTTGTTGTTAAATTATTTTCTCCGTGCATGTAATATCATTGTTGCACGGAGATTTAAAATAATTGATTTTAGTATTAATTTACGCAATAAATATCGTTGAATAATAATTTAATTTTTATTGTTGAACGGAGTTTTAGCATTGAGATGACTCCAAGATATTACAATTAAGTATTAATAGTAAGATTATTACACTACATGGAGTAGATTTGAAGAGATGCCGGGGAACTGGTTTACCTCTTATAAGATCTAGTCAACTGTGCTTATCAGTAGCACGTGATTATGTGGCTTCGGACTAAAAAAGGAATCCATATATGATTCGCTTTATACCAATTAGTCGAACTGTAGTTATTACACTTGCTCCGTAATCAAGAGGTATGATTTGAGATTATGTTGAACCTTCTCACGAGAGCTAATAAACGAAACATCGCCTGAAGTGGTGATTAGTTTTGTGACTCGGCGCAATGTTTAGTTACCTTCAGGGTTCCCACGCCTCAGGGAAAACTTAGAGAATTTCAAATTTTTAGAAAACTCAGGGAATTTATAAACTGAGAAGAAACTCAGGAAATTCTGTTTTTTTCTGGAAAATCATATGAAACTCAGGGAATTTATAAACTCAAGAAAACTTAAGAAAAGCTCAGTGAATTTTTAAAATTAAGATTTTTTTTAAATATTCTAAAAACAAAAAATAAATTTTGAAAAGATAATGTTTTAAAATGTCTCTTAAAAAAAATCAAATAAGGAAATCAAAGTTGCATCAATCAAAATGAAATAGTGGCAGCTAGATGGTTCTGTCTGAACTCGGAACAGTACATTGCATTTCATGATTTCATAATCGATTTAACATATTTAAATACTTAAAAATAGTATTGCAACTCTGTATATTATAACTGTTATTAACTCTAAACATCACATGGTTTCTACTTTGTTTTTCATTATCTGTTAAATTACATGCAAATGTTAAAATACATAACACATACAACTTACATTCAAATTTATTTATCATTCTAAATTTAAAAAATATTAATTAACATAATTTATATAGTTAATAATAGTTTTAATACACACAGGAAAATATACAGTGATGGGAATCTTCAGCGGATCCGTGGATTTCAGCAGCTTTGGTGCCCAAATTTATTATTTTTGTAATTCGTTCAGATCTGCAATAAAACTTCGAGGGGTGGGGTGTCAACCTAGAAACTGGTATATTTAGTAACTCCTTCAAAACTATTTAACATTTTAAATTCAAAAAAATTATTTAGGTTTTTATAATTAAATTTATTTGCATGATATTAATGCAATAATTCCAGACATTTAAGCAAAAAACCGAACCCCCAACATTTTATTACAAGAAATTGCTCTTTTTATTCTGATATTGGGCCTCCTATGAGAATATTGGCCCCCAAAATTTTGATTTCAGCTGATTTTTTAAACTGCTATTCATCCTTGAATATATAGCCAAAATGTATTCAATATAAAATATGTCTCGTCGGTTTTGTTAAATCTGGAAAAAATCAGGGAAAACTGTGGGAAACTCAGGGAAAAAAATCACGGAAAAAGCGTGGGAACCCTGTACCTTGCTAAAGTAGTTTTGTTTTTGTTGATTTTAAAATCTTTTTCGAATTAGTTTTTATTTCGAACCAGACTATTTATTTTATCCCTATAACTGTAACGTTTTCCTTAATTTAGTATTTGACGGTTGTGAGGAAGCTGCATTACGTTCCATAATATTAGAAATAGTTACTTAAATGAATGCCTCCTTAATTAATCTCTCGAGGCTGTCTCAAATATGGACTAGATTCCTCATATGTTTCTATCTAGTTTTTATCTTATCCAAATTAATAATGTAAGCTTAATTCTGTTCTTGATATTATGTGTTTTGCAGACATGATTTCTTTGTATTGCCGTCGTTTGTTTAAAAAGAGGAGTCTTTAGACTCAGATAATATTACTATTGCAAACAAATTGTAAATAAAGATAGTAATTATAATTCAATTATTTAGATAATTATAATCGGTAACATGTCACGTCAACGGCTGATACGTATTTATTATTAATTAATCACAGTAATCATTTATTTTAAAACAATGCAAAACAAGTTTTTACCAAATTCAAATATAATATTTAGATGGGCGTTTCGTTTTTTAGATCTTTTCAATAAGGTTTACGTAATACTACGCCAGATATAAAATGAACAGATAGCACCATAAAAGATAAACTACAAAATTGTAGTGATGTCACAAAGCATGAGAGATAAGAGCTATTTTGTGAGTTATTTCGATTACTTTTTTCATCAGGCAATATTAGAAAAACAATATGGTTTTGATTATAATAGATTAAAGTGCTTTACTTATTGTATGAAATAATAGATGTGAATATCCCGGAATGCGGGGTTATATTTATATGATCTCGCAGTTGGAGTAAATATGTAACATTTAATTAATATGTAAATTTACGCCCCAGCAATGTATGTTCTCGAAATGGTATTATTTCCTGTTCACATCTGAATTGCGAAAGATGAAATTGATAATTCAGTATCTATTCAATATAATTTATTAAGATTTAATATTTTAATTACCGTTTTTTGTAGAAATAGAGAACATTTAGTTGATTTAACACTAATTCTGTACTGTTAATATGGAAGGACTATATTTATTATTTACTGCTTTTTGGGGGAGGAGCTTTTTTTCTAAATTTTCTATTATTTGTGTTGTTTTTGCGCTAACTTTTTGCGTAATATTTGCACTTCTATTTTTAACGCATGGCTTTATTTATCCGGTCTCAACTTCTTTACAAAATTTAATTGGAACAAAACAAACTTTAGATTAATAAATTCTGCTTATAATTTTGTATTTATATATATTATAGGAATTATGTATGGAATTATGTATATTATAGGAATATTTTCCCAAATGACAACGGAATATTCAGTATTGATTTTTTGCTGTTAATAGACAATTATTTTGAATAGAATAACGCGATCTAATGTGACAGTATTTATTTTAACTCTTACTGTTATGTATAGCATAGTTTCTCGGTGGATTATGTATAACCTTGGTGTCAAAGTTTATTTATTATATCTATTAACTTTGCGTGAAATAAAATTTATAGATTATAATTTATTTTGTTTATATGAAATTTTAATATATTTAGAAATAGGTTTGATGTATTATTAGTTTCTATCCTTCTACATACATCATATTGATTATTTTTAATTAAAGTTATTTTATGATTTTAAAACATCATGTTTAATTTACACAGTTTTTTATTAATGATAATTTCTTGTAAAGCTTTTAAAAACAACGAACGTTTTTTAGTGCTTTTTGTTTTTTCTTCAGAATTAAGTAATTATATGTATAACCAACGGCGTAATATATTTCCTTTCATTAGCTGTAGCATTTTTTGTGGGTACATTATATTTCAATAGAACATTGTTATTTTCGCTAATATATTTTCGTTACATGATATGACTTGTTAGATGAAAACAATAAAGAAAATTGTAGTGTTGTACAATTTTAGGGTTTGTTTATGTTTTCTAATAGGACGAAAATTAATATGGTATAATTATGCCTTTTCATCACAGTTATTCCTAGTTATTCTAAGTTGCTTGTGTTTTAATCAAATTATTGTTAATGTGTGCATTTAATTCATAATAATCAAGCCTTTCTGATTCGTCTCTAGTTGTTATGCCCTTTTTATTAATGCAAATACCTATGTATTTGTTTTGGTCGCAAGTATTATCCTTTCAAGTTAAGGTTGATTATTAGTCAATTAGTTTACTGTGCAATTGCTGGTTAATTTTTTACCGAAAGTCATTTTGTACATACTTTTTTGTACATACATTTTTTCATACTTGCCTAAAAATGCTTTGATTATAATATTACTTAACTGTAATATGTTTGAAATTATATAAATATAGTTTTATTCAGTTATATCATTCGTTACTATTATAACTAATGCAAATATTAATAACCTATTTGCATTATTTTTAGCACGAAAGCTTTCTAAGTATAATTGTTTTAGAATTTAGTAGAGAATAAATATATTATCTACAAACAAATTAAAAACATCGTAGATAATTTTAGTGGAAACATTACGTCTAAATTATATTCACTCTATTGTGAAATTATCAATTTATAATTTAATTATGATGTCGAAAGAAAAGTTGTTGTTTTATAGCCTTTACGTGCATCCTACTTCAAACAGAAAAACGGCCCCACTCGTCCGCTAATGCATAATTTTTAAAGTTATGATACGCATTAAAGAAGCTTTTCATAGTTCACTTACTAGTAATCTATGAATACTTATAATTACTAGGTAAAAATTAATATAAGTATATTTTTGTTATAGGTCGAAAAATCATAAGAATATAATATGATATATCTATATTATAACTTTTCTCAAATGATATTGTACAAGTTTTAGAATTATTATTAACAGTATTATTAACCGCATTCGAATTAAAAGTTAAATTAATATACTCAAAGAGTTATTTATCATATAGTGCATCATCTGTTGTTTGCAAAGAAATTCACATTAGTACGATTGATTAGGGGTACGTAATATGATTAAAACATTACTCTTTAAATCTCATCATACTTCTATTAATCTAATAATAACAACAATAAAAATAACATAATTAGTAGTATGTAACTATTTAAAATAATAAATATTTTAATTTCTTTTTGACCGCTATTTTTCTATGCATATTTACTGTCTGAAGTATTGCACATTTTACTCGTGTCCCCCTTCCAGTCCTCCCGGGCTGGACAGCAGACGAGTGTTGCGAAGGATGCCAACACGGGTGGCAACGGCGTGGGCGAAGATACGGACGAGGATGATGAGGAGGAGGGTAGGGGTAGCCACATGCAGCGCCAGAAGATCGCCTTCCTTGAGAACAATTTAGAGCAGCTGACCAAAGTGCACAAGCAGCTCGTGCGGGACAATGCCGAGCTGCGGTGTGAGCTTCCCAAACTCGAGAAGAGGCTCAAGGTAAAATGCCCCCACATTTATCCAATACTTGAATTTGTATAAAAACAGAGAAATCTTTTTGACGAAATGATGGAGTCACAAAAATAGACTTCTGTTTATCTGCTATGTAAAATATTTTATTTCAAATATCCCATTGGAATTATGTCCTAGAATTTATTCATTCTAAAGCATTAGTTGTCCAAATTGGATGGATTATGTATTTTAGACTGGTTCATTTTTATTATTTTTTTTTCTAGTTTTAAGCGTACAACAACTTTTAAAGTTTCAGATTTTTTTGTCAACACACGTTTTTTCTTTGAAAACGAATTAATACGTGATATTGAATTTATTTTTTAATGATGTCATGCTATTAACTCAGGTACACTACATGCCAAAACGAAAGAATGTTTTCAAAGCTTAAATGGAATAGATAATCCCATGTTGTGTTAAAAAGTCGTTTGATTGCGTCATTCATAGGATTTTGTTGAATAATAGAATAGATAATAATATTTAAAAAACATTATGTTTAGATGATTTTAAAAGAACTTTGTCGAGAATATTCTTTTTAAACACTTAAATTTCTCTCAAGATATGATTAAAATTGGAAATATTCACCTTCTATGCTTGCAATATAATTGTACATGCACTTGAATTTGTGTATTTACATCAATATTTGAATATAAGCTTATATTAAAATACTTGTAATGCATTTTTTGTATTTGGTATTTAAAAAAATGATTTAATCTCTGTATTTAATCACCATGTCGCTTTAGTACTTTTTAGTACTTTCATTTCAAAGACATGTTTGTATTTCATCTAAATAAAAGTATTGATTTTCCTTCCAAATATGCTGCGGGGTCCTTCAACTTTTAATAAAAAAATGTCAAAATATAATTTTATCTCATTTCAGTAGAAATAGTATTAGTATTACTAGATTTTATTTGTACATTCGATCAAATTCAGATTATACATTAAAATGTTATTTTAGTGTGATCTTTATTGACTCATTGATGTATTGACTGTATAATTAATTATATTATTTATTATCCATGATTGTCAATTTTGCATAACTTGATCTTAGCAGAGATGCGCTGCAGTATAAACGAATACCTATCAGGCTTTTATTGTTGAGTTCTTTTCTACGCCTGCAGTAATTAATATTTCTGAACTTTGTCTCACTCTTTTATATAACACATAGGTACTCATATACTATATAAATGGACAATTGTACTCACTGACATGTATATTAACCCTGATAGTTCTTTTATATCGATAATTTAGGTGTAAAATGTTCGATAAAACATGAAATATACATTTTAAAGATTTTATTTGTTATCCATATTATGATTTTAGTTTTTTAAATTTCACTTGCACAGTAATTTTTGAGCGAGATTTATTTATTTTTAATTTTGAAACAAAATTTTAGTCGATATACGCACGTAATTAATCATGTCTAACGTTGTGTAACACTTTCTGACTTATTTGCCAAATTATTATTAAAACATTATTGCTTACCTCTTGACCATTCACTCCATGGCAATTAGCGTTTCACTCCAATTTGTCCAGTGAAAGTGAAGGTAGGAAATTGGCAACTGAGGAAATTAAAATAAATATGAGATCGAAATGTGGATAGGTGGTTCAGTTGTTGCGAATAAGAGAGCAGTAGTTGCCCTAGTATATCTTGCCGGTAGAGGAATACTAATCATCTCGATGACGACCCCCATCCGGCCAGTTACAGAGCGGAGATGTGGATAGAAGCGAAGGTCTCTGGTCGAAGTTACTCCGACTGACAAAGCCAGTCAGTTGACCTAAAATGGCGAAGAGTACCTTCCACTACGTAGCGGCAGACTGTAGACAAGAACGAGCAGTTGTAAGAAGGCTTAAAAGAATGACTATCCAGGTACTCCAATAAGTTTGCTTGTACATTCATAAAAGGAGCATACTTGAAGAGGAAGATGGATAAGATATGAAGCAACTCACTGGACAACACCACTTCATAGTACTACAGCTGATCTCAGGGGAAACGAGTGAGAATAAAAAAAAGCAGCAACTCGGAAATGCCAAGAAAGGAGAGTCAAGGTAAATAGCAGGTTCAGAACCCATGTGGGACTCACTGATGATCCTAGATGCTAGTGGTACAGGGATAACGAGGAATCCGTTCAATACCTTTTCAAAGAAGGGGGATAATGGCCCTTCGAAGAACGATATCGAGACGAACAGCATTGCTTCTCTGGGATCTAAGTCCTCGGCTTCTGGACAGTCTTGAGGTGCTTTGACAGTAGACTTATTTGGAAGTTTGTCTACTACAGAGCGGAAAACGATATTTATATCACATAATATTTTTGTTCATTTCATTTGTGTTTTATGTTAACATTTAAATACCTCTTAATTCGCATTCACGAATATTAAAAGTATATATATTTTTATGCACTATATATTTTATTATTCACTAAATTTTTTTAAATTTTAATACCCAAAATACTGTTTCGCGGAATATATCATCTATTTGGTGTAGAATCAATCTCAATTCTAAACTATGCTGTGCAGGATAATTAGCGCATCAATATTTTTGTCATTTTTTGGTGATTATTTTATTTCTCAGCTTTCTACAAAACACTTATCCTCCCCCCAAACCTTGCTATTTTGTTATATTTTCAATATTAAGCATTCTTTTCAGGCTGATATTAATTTTCTTAAACAACCACGTTTTTATGTGTTTTACATAATTATTGTGGTAAAACGACAAAGATTATTTTTTTCTAATTTAATTCGATCACAAAGGATTGGTTAATCCATATAGTACACATAGAGAAACGACTCTTATTGATTCTGTATGCAGTTTTATACTACTCGTCTACCCAAAGGTTTTTGCAAACTATTTTTTCTAAAATTCACAACAGTTAAATCGTTTATGCAGTAAAACAGT
>JAYRBW010128868.1:0-16235 GCA_036023295.1 Invenusta paracnida
TTCGAATTCTCCCGGCCAGTTTTATTGCGCTTTTAGCAAGGAGTGGGGGTTCTTGCCGCTTGCTCTATATTCTTTGAGTCAAACCTTTTCCAAAGTTCATATTTTAATTCATTTTGTTCATTAGCGCTTGGTGATTACGCTGACACAAAAAATAAACTTTTTAATACACTCTTATAACCTGATTAATTTACTGTCAAAGATAAACCTATTCTCCTTATTATTAATGAGTAGAACTGCTAGCATTTCTCAAGCTAATCACTCACATAACGCTCTTATTCATAGCTAGTCCATTTCTAAAATTCGATATACCTGTTAATCGATAAATTATCTTTTTAACAACTGAGTTTATGTAAAAGGCATTAGAATGAAACAACGTTAATATTTAAACGACTTAGGTTTATGTTCTATAATTTTGATACAGATATAACATTATTTAAATACAAATTTTCTGAAATTCAATATTATCATGTCCATGATCCGACGATATTTCTTGTATATGTTTATAATTCACTGGATTTCTATATCTATCCTGTATATATACTTCACACCATTGGCATTACCTAAAATATGGAAATACAACACGCTTAGAAGTGACGATTATGACTCACACATTTCACAAAATTTCATTACAGTTACAAAATCAAAATCAGACTGTAGTCTGCTATTTGCAAATAACTCCAAAGAACAGCAAAAATCCATAGGTGAAGAAAATGGCTTCATGGACGTATTCGACAACAATGTAGATGTCATTATTTGCGAAAGTTTTATTAAAACTAGAAAGTATATTTTATCTGCCAGCAAGGAAGAGAAAAATTTTCCCATCGCATTTTCTGTTTTAGTTTACAAAGATGTGCTCCAATTTGAACGTCTTTTACGAGCTATATACCGTATCCATAACGTTTACTGCGTTCATGTGGATTTGAAGTCTCCTGTAAATGTGTTTGAAGAGATTCAACAAATAACCGACTGCTTCCCTAACGTCTATCTGGCAAGTGAACGATTCAATGTAATGTGGGGAAGATTTTCTGTACTAAAAGCGGATCTTCAATGTATGAAGGACTTACGCGAGAAGAACTTCTTTTGGAAATATCTTCTAAATTTAGCTGGTCAGGAGTTTCCCCTGAGAACTAATCTCGAATTGGTTCGAATTTTAAAGGCGTATAATGGCTCTAATAACATCGAAGGAACTATAAAAAAAAGAGATACGTACCAAATTCCGCAAATACAATACAATAATAGTAATGTAGGAATCCCTCTTCAATTTTCTTTAAAATTGTCAAATCATCTTGGTATTATTTATTTATCTTAGTCTGATTATTCGTTTTATCATATTACAAATTACAAATTATTTACTTATTAATATATATATAGTTACGAAATTTAGACTTTAAATTGTAATTAAACATTTATAGGTATGTGTTTGATATGTAATTATGTTTCATATTTATATCTAACATATGAATGGGTGTGTAATCAGAATATTCTAAAAGAATAATTTTATGTTACAGGATTCAGATTTGAGTTGATTGTTCCTTTCACTATATACACGTATACATTAATGTATACTAATGAAGTATATAATTAGATGTTATCATTCACTTCTACACTAGAAGCAAAAATTATTTAACCAATTTGAAGTACATTTAAAAATAGTAATAATTAATTTCGTTGACGTTTTGGTCAGTCACTATTTATCATTATCAATCATACGACAGGAAAACAGCGTGTACAGGCCTGTAAATATAATTCGAATACAATTAACTTTAGCAGTGTTACATAATATAATAGTAAAAAATTTCATAATATAAAATTGGATTATTAAAATTATTAATAAATCATGATACATCTATAACATTATAAAATTACCTTAAAATCATACATCATAGAATAATTAAACATAAAGATGTCACTCTTATTGGTTTCACATATACATCGCGCTGTAAATGTTTGTCAATATAAAATCGTTTGATTTTAATACATTTTATGTAAATTAAGTTACAAAAAGGTAGCATTATGTATTTTTATTAAATAAATTTTAAGAGCAATAATATATTTTCATAAACAATTTTAAGATACGTAAATTGTCTATAAAATATAATTTATTGTCTTGACTGTTTACCACATAAACTGTTTAACAGCTGTCAGTTATTAAAACATTATTTTACAAAATGTGTCGGGTATAAAAATATTACCTAGTATTGAACTGTATACAGAATCAATAAGAGCGAAATCTTTGTGTTTAATTGCTCTATGGTCAACATGCTAAATGCTCTTTTTAACTGAAACTTACTTATTCTATTATTTGCAAGAAAATGATATATTTTTGTTTTAGTAGTAAATTATTATTCAATAAAGTTTTATAACATTAACATTAAAATTAAGTAATTGTTATTTTCATTTTTAATTATTTTGTCATTTCTATACAAAAAGTTTATTTTCTATTCTTAACTTAAAGGTAACATGGATAAAAGGATCAATGCATATAACAGCATCACGAAAATTTATCGATTACATATTCACTTCAAAAGAGGCCCGTGACATTCTTGCTATCCTTCGTTTAAATGATCTAAGAAGACAAACTACACCTGACGAGCTATATTATGCCACTCTGAACCACAACCCAAATGTCCTCGCAGTACCCGGAGCTTTCTTAGGTGAACCGGAAACCAATAATAGCACTTATCCATTCTTGACCCGACTCAAAAACTGGCGAGACATTGAACACTGTAAAAGCGGAAAATTTATGCGTAACATTTGCATTTGGGGTGTAAAGGACCTGCCCTATATAATCGCTCAAAGGGAACTTTTTATTAACAAATTCTTAGCGAATTTCCAACCCGATGCTCTCACTTGTGTAGAGGAGTGGCATAGGAATCGGACTCTATACAATCTGAAAACTGGAAAGGTTAATATTGATATATCTTTTTATCAGAATCTTTCATTTGTCAAAAACCATCTTTAAACAGTGTCTTAACAGTTTAATATTTATGAACTACCTATTATTTTATTTGTGTTACATTACTTCATTGCAATTAATAAACAACATACATTAACACAAATTCTTTGTATCGTTTATATCCACTTCATATCTCTTTTTCTAAAATTTGAATTATTATTTAATGTATTTATTGAGCTTTTGTATATTGAAGCACATCTAGGTATATTATACTAAATGACTATATATATTGCAAATAAATGTCATTAATTGATAATAAAACATGTATTTATCATTTTGTAAAATAAAATGTCACGTTTCCATATACAAAGATGTCAGATTAATTACACTGCCAAACAAAAAGAAAGATAAAACAGAATTTTGAATGGACTTTATCAATGGAAAAACGAGTAAAATTGATAAAGTAAAAGGGTTTTAAAATATTCAAATTTTAACATTAATTATAATTATTAACTTTAATTATTGTGTCAAACCCATTTACATATATAAAACATCTAATGTATTTTCCATTAACCTCAATGACTTTTAACATTTCTTTACATTTTAGAAATGAAGCTCTTCATTGCACTACAGCACATGACACTATTAAGGTGTCATATTCTCATCCATCGGTGGACAGCTCATCATTGCTGAGTTAGATTTAACTGCAAATGATAATTTGTTAATATTCTTAACCGATTTGTTGATTACTTCGATTAAGGCTATGAACAAATGTGTTAGCTTTATCAGAATGTCTTTTTCGATATAGATCATTTTTATTTTTATAACTAATGTTTGCGTCTTGCTCTTATGACTGCCTTTTAAATGAATTATATTATGTTTTAATTATATGATTTCATCTTCACTTCCAATAGTTTTAATAGTGCATATTTGTGACTTTGGGGAAATAACAAAACCACACCAGCTATAGAAATAGATTTAAGCTAGATAGAAATTGAGCGATATTTTATTAGTCACTTTATAATATAAAAATAATGTAAAAACATAGTACCAAACATAAACAATATAAACATAAATGAATTAAAAGTAAATCAAAACTAAAGCTTATTAAAAAGTATAGCACTTTTGTTCCTATTACTAAATTGATAATTTTAGTAATATTAATGTACATATACACTTATTTTTTCTTATTTACGAATATTCACGATGAACCCCCTATTATATATATATTATGGTTCATGGTGAATTTTCGTAAATTAGAAAAACTCGTAAATAATCATTTGTATTAAATTTTGGTATAGGAAAATTCTTAAAGAAATAATTGTAAATGAATATCCTTACATAATATATTCCTACAATACAAAATTTCGTATAATTACTTTTCATTTAAATATCAATTCGTATTTAAAATGTCGTATATATAATGTCTTATATAAATATTCGTAAAAATAAATTGGTATTACAAAAAATAATTAATGTAAGTGTTATTGTGTAGGCATGAGTATAGTTATTCAGAATGAACTGAATTTAGATAGAGTTGCTTCATAGAATTTTTTTTTGTGTATAAAGTTCATGTATAATTATCAGGCATGCATATTATAAATCAATAAAAAGTACTGGGGAATACTTACGAATATTTAAGTTTATAAGAATAAATTAATTCGTGAATAAATATATACGAATACAAATTTATGAAGAACAATAATTTACAAATGATTCTATACGATTTTTTCTTTAAGAATATATACTAATTAATAAAATACGAATATATGATGTACGAATAATTCATATTTACGAATATTCAAGTGTAACCCATATATTTCTTGTCATAATATGTTGATTATTATTTATTAATTGAATATATTTAATATGGCATTATTCTACTAACTTTGTTTACCCTTAAAATGTATAAATTATAATTCTTAGTACTAAGCCGAAATATACAATATAAATAAATAATCACAATTTATACTTTCAATGTTTTGCTTATATATATTTATTAATCTAGAAAAATCCCAAATACAATTTGATATTTAAAAAATTTTACTACTTTTAAGAAATCTTAATTTATTTTGATTTATAATTGTTTTATTTTATGTCATTGTTTTCTAAAAAATCCATAATTGCAAAAAGCTTATTAGGATTTTGAAAATAATATAAAATAATTGAATACCACAGAAATGACTTTCGTGCATTATTTTATTTTAACTTGTTGTATATTCTTTAAAAAATGTAGTTAATAAATCATTGCTATTATTGCTTTCATTCATACTACTATTATATATTTAATATGAATGTTGATGCTATATTATTTTTTTAAATTCTTACAGAATTATATTTTCTGTATTTAAAAGTAGGGAATATAACAGTAAAGCAAAAATTAAAGAATCTATATAGATTCTGAACAAATAATCTATTATAAGAATACGAAGAAAACGTAATATGTTGCAATCAGAATTAAACAATTAGGTATTTCGAGAAAAGGATTTGGGCAAATTTGTCAAATTAGTGGAGTCAAATTAATATCAGCACAACAATTACATCTGGTCTGGAAAACGGAGGAGAGTAAAAATTCCAGAACACGCTTAGTTCAAGAAGCTAAAAGAAATGAAGGAACCGGCAGCATTGTTGTCCTCGAAATTTTTAAAGAGCTATCAATAACAACAATATTATGATCGATGTTATATATATATATATAATATATTGCACACCATGACAAATTAATCTACCAGAAGAAGCGGGGAAAGAAAAAAGGTAACTTATAAAACGTATATAGTTATGTTTATTTATATATATTGATTTATAAACGTAAATATAAATTCAGATTTGCAAATGAAAATATTAGTGTATTGTAAATAATAAAAAAGTTTAGGATGTACTGTACAAGAATGAATCAACACGAATTTTAAAGTTCGGCTGATATAGTTAAACATGCCAAATTAAATGAATCCAAGATACAATAAAATATCACCGTACTGAGAGTTGTATCAGTCAAAAAAATGAAACCATAAAATAAAGAAATATATATTCAAAGAGTAAAATATACTCTAAATAGGTAAAAAATAAATAAATACAATAAACAGCAAAAAGCCTAACAATGAAACAGATCACAAAGCACTAACAAATATAGAAATGCAGTTTTACAGTTTGGTATATGATCACTGTGATGGAATTATATTATTGAGTCATGAATAGAATGGGGTGCATTGCCAATAAAAGATGTAGACTATTTCGATGCTGTCAACGTTACTAGAATGCACAGGTCTTTTTAAAACCATATTATATAATTCACAATAGATTAAATCTCCATTTAAAATATCATTAAACAGTACTCTCAATTTAACTAAATATTACGTGGATTAACCAGGAAATTTTGTATATATGATATATGTAACCATTAATTTAAGTATTTATAACTTTATTTGTTCAACATAGGATAGTTTCAAAATAGAATCATAAACTAATTCTATAGATAGAATTTATATTTGACCAAATGCATTCTAAAAAATGAGGTTGACAATATAAATAATAGGAAAGAATGAGATGTTCACTATTAAGCAGCTTTGTATCTGTATATGTTACAGAGTTTATTAACTTTCAAATGGGATCTTAATGTGCATCCAGTCCAGTAAACTTGAGTACTGACTTTCTGAAAAGCAGGTAAATAGACATATTCTAATCATTAAATATGTATATCCAAGTAGCTGGAGTCAATAATTTAAAGAATTTAAATACAATTTTAAAAAGAAAATTATAATAAAATTTTTTTTTTAATTTTCAAAATATAAACTTAACGACAATTATTATCTTTTCAGCCCTTTGAAATCCAGTTTAAGTCCAGTAAAAGCTAATAAAAATGAGGTGAACATGGCCCTAGAAAATTAGTTTACTGAAAAGCAAAAAGAATTTTTCCATAAAGGAATACATTCATTAAAATATTATCGTTGGAGATAATGCATCGCAGCTAAAGGAAATTACTTTTATTAATTCTAAGACAACGATGATTGTTAATTTTGTAATGTTCCAGCAGCTTTTCTACATATATATTTGCTTGTGTAATACATTGTCTAATACAATGTGTTGTATTTGTTTCATAATACATCTCTTTTTGGAATAAAATCGGACAAAACTTATTGAACAAGCCTATAATATGAAAAAATACAAAAATTTTAGCTTTTTTTTTTAATCTTAGTTGCTCTAAAATAAAAAAAGAGCTTTTGTTGGGTATAAAGTTTATTGAAGCAGGAAGTTTCGTATATCTTTATCAACTGCAACTAAAATTGTTATACAAGCAAGTTAATATATAGTTAAGCAATGTAAAACCGATTAATAGAGAGAGAGAGAGACAGTAACCGATCTAACACCAATCAGAAGCGTTAAGAGAGAGTTACAGTCAGCTGAAGAAAATATTTATCTTATTTGATATTTCAATTTGGGTATGGCCAAATCTCTGCATAATCTTAGTTGCTGTATTTAAATTTATTTTATAAGTGTGCTTGTACATCATTTATTTTGCTACTTCACTATTTTAATATTCTGAATATCAATATCCTACATATTATTATATAAGAAAATTGATTCACGTGAATGACAAATAATTATTAACATAGATTAATATATAACTAGATTCCAGATATAGTGAGTATTAAAGAAGTCAAAATATAAAAAAGTACCATTAAATGAAATATAAAAATAATGTTATTAATGTAAATAAAAGCTTAAAGTAAATATATTTTAAAAAGTAAAAAAACGGACTGATGCTCAGATATTCCCTACCAGTGTCATTTTTCTCCATGAATCCATGTCGAAAGAGGAAGTCCAGTATAACCATAGCAGAGTTTGGTTTGAATCGCTCGTCGCAGATCAATTCCTTCACCTGAATGAGGCAAGAAAGGCGGAAACGACAGTAGACAATTGAATTACTTTTTAATCTAAAGAGGAACCCAAAAAGGAATTTAATGATAATTATATATATATATATAATATGTTCACAACTAATTTTAGATTTTGTATTACAATGACACCCATTGTATATTTATATAATTAAAATTGGGATTGTGAAGCATGCAATGTACTATATCTCAAATTTCCTGTTATGTGAAGATGAAGAGAAGTCTCATGATGTATTACACGTAGTAATCATTAAATCTAAAAATTAACCACGTTACTTTTCAACTATCTTTTATATCCTTGGCGTTTATTCATTCTCTGTAATATTATTATCTCCCAAAGTACATTTCTTTCTATCCTTTGAAATTCTGTATGTATGAGAAAGCAGGAAGCAAAAATAGGAATATACAGCATTTAAATATTGTACAGTCAGGTAGAAATACTCGTACAGCTTAAATTTAGTAGATTTATAGACAACTAAACTCCAATACTTTAGGTATGCTTGTAATACAACACTAAATATACATCAGATAGTCAATATATATTCCACAGATCTGATTGGGACAATAAAGGTACAGTGCAGAAGGTACTTCCGCTTTATTCAGTTAACTTCATTGCATTCAATTCCGCAAACCATGTGACAAAGATAAATAATTAGTACATAGTTTAAGTATAATTTGAAGGCAAAATGCTTGATAAAACTGAAAAGAGAGCCTACTTTTCTTTTCTATACCTTTGCGTAAAGCTATACTGAGAAAGACGTCACAAGCCGGATGAAGAATATTTATAGTATTTTAACATTAGTCAGAAAATACTATAATTTAAAAATTAATTAATTCTAACTAAAATGATTCAATCCGATCTATTAACGAATTGTATATGTATAATAATAATAGCTCATTAAAAACTAAACGTAGCCTATGGTATACTAATAAGTTCCGGAGTACTACATATATAACAAAAAATATATTCCTATATTATATAGAATTAGATAACGAGGGTGGATAAGGATACAAATCATTTCTGTTTCTACAATGAGCAAACTATGCATTGGGTAAAAATAGACGTGAACTAGGTTTTACCAGTTACAGACAAACTGCGAAAATCAATAAACACGATCACTTCATTAACCTTATAACTTCTCTACAGGGAACTGTGTTTATTTAATAAGTAATAATTTCCCAGTTTTATTAGGTGTCTTGTTACTATAATGTATGTATAATTATACTTAACTTTTAAAAGTGTCACTTAGTGCATTATTATATAGCTGAGATTAACGTCTATATTATAGCCTGTATGGTCCTGATCATAGTAATAGAACAGAATAATAAAAAAAGTACCACGTTAAAAACAGTAAATGCAAAAATACTACCATTTGCATATTACGGCACAATCATAGAAGAAGAATGAGTCTAATTATTATTAATAATAATTATGTCTATTAATAGGCTAATTATTAGTTTACAGGCACAATTATACATAGGTATACGACCAATAAGTACTTTTAGAAAAAACAAAACATATTTATATAACATTAGATAAAACATTTAACCAATGCATCCTCTAAAACTTTGCTTGTGTAGAAGAGCTGTTTTGAAATTATTTATCATTATACGAATAATAAAGTATCCTATTTATACAAATATAATTGAATAATTATAATTATAAATGTAAATATATTAATAAATAAAGTTATATATTTCATTTATTACTTAAATAATAATCAGAAATATACTCATGTATAATTTATATAAATAAAGACACACTTATTTAATTATATATCAATATATAACATTTCATCTGTAAGTATACTCCATGTTATTGTTTATAGCTCATGTTAAAAAGATAGTGAAGCCGAAATTAATACAATACAAAACCAAGTAAACAATATTATTCAGTTAAAAATAAGATAAACACTAAAAGTAATTATAATTCGATCTATAAAATTATTCATTAATAAAATATATCTATTAGTAAAACTAGTATGACACAACATTAATTTAATACAACGTAACGATAAAACAATAAATGTTATACAGGCTGTAAAGATTATATAAATTCAATAACAATTTATTAATATTAAGACCCATAGACCCGTACTATTAAGGATAAACTATCACACAATGATACAATCACACTCATACATTCAGTCTTAAAATAAGCTTAATATTGTAGATGGACAATAAAAAATAAAAAAATGACCTAAAACATGGTACAGAAGTTAATAGACAAAACGTCAGATGTTAAGTTAAAAGACGCTTATTATTATCAATATTAAAGAAAGATGGTTGAGTTTAAAAATTTATGGTGTAATTTATGAATTGATATATGAGCAATAACAGATAAATGCACACCTTGTTCATTTTAGAAAATTAGTTTAAATGCGCAGCTACTGTATAATACATATGTGTATGATACCCATGAGCACAGACAATAATATTAGTGATTTAAGGTAGAGGTTTTAGCATTACCGTCAAACTACAACATGTATTGGTAATTATTTGAACTCATGCAAGTAGGAGGGCACAAGCAGAACTGTAATAATTAGTTATAGACATAGACTAACAAAAGATGTTATAGATAGAACAAGAGTGCGGGATGGGGTGAAATGCCACCTGTGGAATGGAGCAGAGAATAAATCCCTCCACCTCGCCATCGGCATTTCGGGGCCGAAAGGACTCTGGTAATTCCAGATCGAAACAGTACTCCACTTGTGGCTGGATATACCGTTCGTCCTCCAGAACATAGCTAACAGAAGAATGAGAACAGGGCTTTATTGAGTCATTGTTTCGGAATAGGCATATATTTTTATATAAAGTAGGAACTCAGTTGCGTGTTTGTAACAATCGATATTTTAATGTATTTAAGAATATTGCTATTGACTTGCAATTAGGCAATTATTGCTTTGCGAAATATTGTACTGTACACTCGCGTCTATAAACAATAGTATGTATCATATGTTTAATATATAATAATACAGTAACAATAAGTTCAAATTGGGTTAATTAATTTATAACCTAACCTTATCAATATTATTGAAAATCAATATAGGACAACATAATTATAGATCAAACAGTATAGCGTAAATTATTGCCAGATAATTAAACTAACGACAGGGCTTTTATAAGGTGTATATTATACATATAGAGCACATTCCTGTTTGTATATTGGTATACTTATTAAGTGCTATATATTACTGTCTTCTAAATAATTCCCAGTACATGAAAACCCCACAGGGAGAGCCAGAAATAAAAATGTGATTATACTGAGACCTTACTATTGTCATAGTAAGGCCACGGTTAAAGAAAATCCAGTAACAAATAGTCAGAAAGAAACTAGTCCGTTCATGCATACGTATGTTCCATATGATATGTTGATAAAGAAACCGGTTCTAACCAGTTTTATTCTCTCTTCGCCTTACAGTAATGCATTTTTATTAACAATTCACATTTTGTATTATAATAATAAAATGTTACTGTTAATAACTAATTAACTGTAGTAGCCTAAGCCATGTTATATAATAATACGAAAGTTATGATAGAGTTGTGACATTAAGAACTTTGCTTTGTTCAATGGCTAAACTAAAAAATTAACATCGTGCAACAAAAATAACTAATTTTCTAGTTTTCAGATATTAAACAGTTACAAGCAACTAACTTGAATGTCTATTTCCTAAGATTATTACAAAAATAGCATAGCTTTTGTGTTTGTGTTGGTAATGTAAGCTGTGTGTGGCGAAATACAAATCCATTAAGATAACACGACATATAATCTTGGCGTAATGATTATTTTTAGTTTATTCTGGATGAATAAATGAGGATTGGAGTATGGTAAGACGAAATGGGATATGATGAAGTAATTAGTGTTATGCTTTATTGAGTCTAACAATATATTTTGTTATTATTCTGTGCAGATGAATAATTTACTGGATTAACAGTGGAAAACATATATATTTAGTATTATAATATGATGCCTTACATTTTTTCAAATTCAGTTGAAAACAAAATACCAAACAGATACATAAGAATCGCATAGACAATACTAATATATGAACATCTCAAATACCTACCTAATTGTACCAATTGATTTGATATTCTCAAAGAGGTCAGGGGGAACAGAAGCTTCCTCTTCGCATTCTTTCTGCATACACTCGGATACGGATAAGTTATAACAGAGACCCCCACCTGCCTATAAATGAGAAAGTATATCTTTGTGACTATTACATACACGAAGAAAACGAATGAATCAAATAGACAAATATATCCAAATCATTGGAATAATCTAGCTAAAATTAAATTAAAAACTGAATGTATGTCTGTACAAAGCTTAAAAAGAACAAAATATCAAGATAACAAATAAATGATTGTTACACAGTATAATTTTATATTTAGTAATATAATATTTAGACGTATATATACACACATATAATTAATAATACAAATTAAAATATACCCAGTTATTATGTTGTAAATTTAATAATATAAAATAGAGGGAAAAAATAGATGTCTCATGTTTCAGATCAATTCAAATACTTTCTTGTGATAAAGACGAATAAAAAATATAAAACCTTCGAATAATTTATATGCGTGTTTCAACGTATACATATAATTTTTATTATGAAAAAAAGATTTGGTTTTAAAAATATGTACTTATAAGGTATTATTATTATAGGTGAATTCGCAATATAGTTAAATTATTTACTGTCATAATATTTGACTATAAAAGATCCAAAACCTTCACTCTTGAGGATAACTGATCGATGTGTCCATTCTTATAAATACACAAATATACGAAATATTAAGAGAAAGGGCATGAATATATAGGAAATATATATTTTACATATATTTTAAAAATCACTCTACCTATTATGTACATATACCGATATGTTATCGGGTTTATAATTTTTTGCGTTAGTTTAGCAGAAAATGCCCATTAATGAATACTGTGTATTATCTAAACCTACGGTTGTAGGTTGTTAGCTCATGCGAGCAAGTTGAAACCTACGTACAGTAAGGTATATTTCAATACCACAAGAACGGTTATTTTTTAAACAGATAGCATTTAAAAACTAATTTATATAATGAAATGATTTAACTTTTATCGTATAGCTTGCCAAATTTCATCTTCATAACTATTATTGTAGAACCCGAGATATTTAGGTGCAAAAATTACTTTTATAGTATTTATTATTCTTATTCCTCAGACCCAATAACACCCCTAAACTTTAAGCGATTTTTTTTAATTTTCAACATATATTGGAAATGTCCCGGAGATGAGAAAAATATGTTTTACCTAGCAACCGTTGCTAGGGGCCTAGACTTTGCATAGTAACCACTGTTTCCTATATAACACGTTATAAATAGCTCATTTTTAGCATAAATAGATAGCTACCTATGCGTTTTGCTAGAACAAAATTTATCTTGTTAGAATCGCCGTGAAAAGCTAAATAAAAATAATGCATTCAGCAAAAAATTGTGATAATTGATATTAATATGAGCCAAAATGGTAAAAAGTGTGTTAGCCCAACCCATAAAAGATATTAAATATCCGTTTAATGTGTTAGCTCTTTAGTTAATAATATTGGACTTGAGCTAACTACGTTTTTTTATTTTTAAGAAAAGTATTAAGTATGTTCCTGCTATTATAATATGTTTATGTCTTAATTAAAAGTAATATCAAAAGTTAAATTGATGAATACATAAAATTAATAGAAAACACATAAAATTGAACGAAATTATACAATTATAAATATCCTAGACAAAATGCTTTTAGTATACGAGTTATAGTATTTTAATATATAATTTTAGTTTATATTCGTAATAGTTTTTTAAGTAGTTAGCTCAAGTTCAACATTATTAACTAAAGAGCTAATACATTTAAAGGATATTTCATTTCTTTTATGGGTTGAGCTAACACACTTTTTGCCAATTTTGGCTTATATTAATTATAATAATAGAAACACAATAAATACCACATTATAAAATATCATATTTGTTTCCCCTTCCCTTGGTGATATGTGTGTGATTTGTCGGAACTATGTTTGGCTATTAGTAATCATATGTGAATAATCCTTTTAACAAAAAATACGAATTTACTAATGTAAATTGACGAAAAAGCATAATTAGCAACAAGAAAATTGAACAATTTTAACAAGAAAAT
This sequence comes from Invenusta paracnida, assembly GCA_036023295.1. NCBI lineage: Eukaryota > Metazoa > Platyhelminthes > Proseriata > Coelogynoporidae > Invenusta > Invenusta paracnida. The sequence goes on from JAYRBW010128868.1 coordinate 13,946, forward strand.
CCTAAGACTTACAAATTATTATAACTTCTAATACCATAACAGATATATTCTTTATCAGAGTACTCATTTTTTTAAAACATGAAAAATAGTATCCAAAATATATTCGTAACAAAAATTTTAATGAGTATATAAGCATAAACTAAACAAACTACTGTATTTAATTTAAAAATAATGACGAAATCTAAAAATAAATATACTATTTTAACATTAAAATTATACAATGTAACAGATATCTATTCACACATTCATATATTTAGGGCTAAAATGTAAATTATCAAAAATGCTTTCAAATATTTGTGATAATGAGTCAAAATTTCCAAATAGTTAATATAAAATAATTTCCGATTTAAATCAATACAAAAGAAAAATCCGGATAAGAGACAAATACTATAACTCTTGCTATAGATGCTATAGCAACTAACCAACAATAATGCAAAATTTAATGAGATATACCCTGGATTATATTTTTATCTGAGCCAAAATAAACTGAACGCAGTGTATGTACACCTAGAAATAGAAGGCAGTGAACGACATCAGTGTTCTGTATCTCTCTCTCCCCTTCCAGCGTTTTATAGCTCTATTGCAGTAGGCAGCCAGACATACACAGTGTATACGGCAGAGAAAGGTAGGGAGTATATAGCAGCATTTTGTATAAAAGCATTCGCACTCTTAGCTTAGAATAGAGTTGTGATCATCAGCTTCCGAGTCAACTTAGAGAAACGAGCAAATTGTACAGCGCATTGATCGATCAAAATAGTTATTAACTTACCAACAAAATAGCAGTACATCAAAGTATAGAAAGGCAAACTACGACATCGCCATTACTATAACCAGAAGATCACTCAGTAAATTGCAGATGTACCTCATACACAGCGGGGGAAAAGAAAAAATAACTATGAACACATCATCATGTGACAAAGTCGAGGAAATGTCAAAACAGAAATTTGGTTGTCCCTTCGATACAAACTGTATAGCTATCCTAATTTAGTAAATAGCTCTATAAATTGAGTGACTACAGATTGTCGTGCAGTCTAGATAGATGGAAAGAATAATTATTGAAAACGATAATATCAGAACTTTATAATGAGAATGGTGAGAGATTAATTAGAAATCCTCAATTTCCGATAAATTAATTTAATAAAGTGGAAACTTGCAATAATTAAACGGCAATATATTATCATCTGAAAATAATATCCCTAATATAAATAAATACTTATATAAATACTTTACTTAATATAAAGTTTTAATGAAAATAATTTATTGGATAGATATTTTCAAGCTAGGAAAATTTCAAATATTATAGTGCAACATTCAACTCGCATAATATTAAATAGGTAACAAATAAGTATAATAGGTTTAAAACTCTTGAATAACAAACCAGATTAAAAACAAATTAATATAAAGAAAATACAGGATATTTTCTGCATGCGATAGATTTCGCCTCTTCTTTTCAAGCAAATGCAAGATAACAAAAGAACGACTTTCAAGCTACATAATTATAAGTATAAAATAGACAAAAGATGTAAAATGTTTAATATCACTGTAATATATTTTATCTTCTAGCCGAAGCCATTTTCAATCTAACAATACTGATTAGTTTATCTATTTTATACTAATAATATCAAGGCGGTAATGAATATTTCTTACATAATAAAGTTATACTAAGATACACAGTGAGCAAGGTTGAGACACAGCCAATCAGAAGAAGGAGCAAAATATATTGCATGCAGAAAATATCGTGTGATTTTCTTTTTATTTATACAGTGCTGCCAAAATCTAAACATAATTTAATTTACAAATTAATACAATTCAATTGTAAAGTGCGATTGTATATGAACAATAGTATTACTTATATTACAGCATATTATAATATTAATACATATATATGTACAGTGCAAAATTATTGTCCCTCTGATTATGTATATCGGACGTTTTAGAAATTTACATTGTAAACTGGATGAAGAGACACTAAACTCTGAAAAACAGGTACGTAAAATACAGATACATAAACAAAACTGACTTAACTAGTATATAGAACAATGACTAGGTACAATAATCAGTACATATTTAACTAACCAGATAAATAATCATAGCAAGCATAGCGTACAGAAACGCTGCAAACTGGAAAATCAACACAGGCAGTGCGAATATGAGCTGCTTACACTAAACTTTATATTGGCCCGTTTTGATTTTGCGTCCTGGATTATGGCTTTAGTTAACATATAACCACCTCAGGCATGACTTTTCAACTTTCATTTCCTAGGCCTGTGTTATAAGTATAAGTATAACT
>JAYRBW010128879.1:0-16235 GCA_036023295.1 Invenusta paracnida
ATGATTTTCTCCTGTTAAATGATTTTCTCCTGGTAATTACATGATTTTCTCCTAACATAACGAAAAATAAATCACTGTGTATTAAACAATAATCCACTGTTAGTGGGTGAATAAATCCGAAATAGCACAAATAACTATGTACATACGTATGTATAATTATGATGTAAATAATAATTAATTTAACGACAATTTCATAGAAGAATATCAAAGTCGGATATGTAAAGTACCTATACAATCATTCATTTGTATTGTGTGCGCAAAATTTCTTCCGAAAATATGCGTAATAATAAATTTTCATTAACAGCCAATGCTTTTTAAAAAGTTTATCGAGGTGTCGATACCTACCTATATCTAGTTACTTTTAATTGACTTATGTAATGACGCAACACATACAGTGCGATCATTATTCAGTTGTATTATGTATGTTTAAAAGCACACAAAAACTTTAATCAGATGAACTTGAATGATTATTATAATAATAAGTATTTATTTAAACAAATGGGAATCAGAAAAAGTTACCAATGTATACAGAAAGAAAAAGTAAAACAAAGTAGGTATATACCTATAGTGTCAATTAACGAATTGGATGAAATAAATAAATTTATAAATAACTTTATTAAGTAAAGAGGCCACACATTACACGTGTGAAGCCTGAAGGCCGGCATATGGAGTCATTGTTCATCAATAAGTTTGCCCTCATTCATAAAAAAATGTCATTTAAAGGGCAGCAATATATTAAATTAGTCGGGCGCTACGCGCCCACCAATTCAATATATTGCTACTCTTGTATCAAACTTTATGACTTAAAAATTAGATGGCATCAATATATAAAAATAGAGGGCATGCAATTTATACACATTCGATTGTATTTAAGATAGACGAACTGTTGGTTAATATTAATACCTAATACACACACATACTTGTACCTATAATTATCAGATTATGTAAACGCATTCCATAGTATTTAAGATATACGAACCATATACGCCTTATATTTTCATACGTTGATGTCACATTGCTGCGTCGGCCTTCAACTAAAATCTGATTGGCCAGCCTCCAAAATCGCCAGAAGTTATATGTACAAATTTTTAGAAACCCTTACATAACGAAACATTAGGTTAAGGCCAGCCTTCAATAAATAAAGTTAAGATCAAGCTTGGAGGTTATAGCGTATAGTCATAAATGGTATGAAGGAAGAAGCATATCTACTGGAAGAAGAGTGAGGCGTAATCAGACGGCGCAAACTAGGTAGCGAAAGTTTGGTATCTTTAGATTGCAAAATATGTTGATTGTTGGTAAGGACAGCAGAAAATAGTTTATTAGATAGTAATAACCGACGTTTGTCGGGATCAGGTAGATTTTTTGAGGTTTTTGAGCAGTTACGTTCGCATATAATTTTATGTGCATGACTGAAGAAGAAGAAGAAGAAATGGCTTATTAATGTCAAATGACATTAAAGCATTTGTACAAGAGATAATTAATTTATTGGTACATGAGCTACAATAAATGAGTTACGGGATTTTATTGGCAGCAATGTTGTGAAGTTAGGAGGCGGACAGAATGAATGATTTTGCGCGGAATGAGGTTTTATGTCTGGGGATTCTAAAGAGAGCTGAACGCCAGGTGCTTCTTTGCTAATATCACCTTGTAGTTGAGGGAGGAGATGGTGGAGCGGGTGGTCAGGTGAGGCCATTTTGTGAAATTGCGCTAGGGTAAGGTTCACGAGATGTTGGCTTACAGGAACCATCCGATGCAGTTTTGAGGGCGGAGAGGTAGGACAGTTCGAGGGCACACTTTTCAATACGTTCAATAACCATTTGCTGATGTTTGGATGTAAAACCGTACCATGCAGGAGCAGCGTACTCAAAGACGCTCCTGATATTGCTTCTATAGAGGTTCAGCAATCCTTTGGAGCCTCCTCCATGACGACTAATAGTGAGGAGTCCAATTATAGCCGCTGGTTGGCTTTATTACGGCAGGCATTGACATGTTTTTCGAACGTGAGGTTTTTGTCAACAATGACCCCCAGGAGTTTAGATGATTGGAGTTGCTGAATAGAATTACCGTCTATGGTGATATTTTCCACGCTAGGAGACCCGCGAATGCTGATTATAAGTTCAACTGTCTTAGTGGTCTTCCCTTTAAGTTTCTTGTCTTTCACTGTGATAGATCCTACATATGTTTGGCAACCAAAGTCAAAATAAGAAGTTGTTGGTGAGCACCATACCAAGAATCTTTAGTGACTCAACTTCTGTTATACTTGTGTTGTTTGTTTAATCAGGTATGAATTTGTTTTTTGATAATAATAATCGGGATGTTTTGTCTTCATTCAATTTTATTCGACTTAGGATGTTCATGTCATAATATTATTAATTTCTTGTTGGCATTTTGTGAGGTCATCATGTGAGACAGCATGTAAAACTTTGAGTAGAATATAGTCGGCATATTTTTACATGTTATTTGATTTGTGGATGGTTGTTAGTGGAGCGATAAATACCCAAAATATAGCTGGGGAAAGAATGGCACCTTGGGGTATTCCAGACTTCAATAGATTCATGTTATTTATACCATGGTGTGTATAGACAAATTGTTAACGATTGGTTAAGTAGCTACCGTACGTACCATATGACGAATTCACTGGGTAAGTCACATTCCAAAAGGCGGTCGCGTGGAATTGTGTCGAAAGCTTTAGAAGCGTCAAAACCCTATTATTGAAATAGCTTTAGTATTATGACAATTAGATAACGTCGATAATGAAAGTGATGATTCCACAATGACTTCTATTGTCTAGGCATAAATAGGTAAGACTAGTTCATACAAAATAACTCGTAATAGCATCAAGATAAAATTTCTTTAAAATTAACTAACTAATTTGGAATATAAATTTTGTGAATTTTACTTTTTACTATTTTAAAACTTATATCAGATGGTTACTTGCCAGATGTAACAAAATCACTTCTAAATTAGTAATTTCTTGTAAAGTGCTGAAATAGACTTTATAAACCCGCTTTACTCAACTGTGCAGATGAGGTAAGTATCCCTAGAAAAAGTTTGGGTAAAGCAAAATTTAGTATTTCAAATTAATATTACTTTATTTCATCAACAACTGTAACAAATTATGAAGTCACATATAGAAATATGATGAAAAATAATTTGATTAAGTATGTCACACAATAATATACAAATATCAATTTGCATATTAATATGCATCTATAAATACATGAAATACGTAACAATAGTTGTCAACTTTGAACAACAAAATAAATAGAACAAAAGAATTTTCGTAAATAAATAAAAACTACATACATAACGTAAATGTATCTACTCATATATGCACATACATAGGAGTATTTGTAATATATATACCTACTACATATTATTTAGTATATTTCTTAATAGAGGTAACAAAAGAACATCAAAATATGGAATTGTAAAAAAAGATTATGATTAAATTGTAGATGATACCAATATTCTGTTGTTGACTAGCCAAATAAAACACACCACTATAGAGCCAAAACCAAAGCGCCACAGTTCTAGCCCATTGACAAATAATAATTACAAAAAGCCATACTAACAATAAGTGAAAATATGAAACATTTAATTTGGTGAAGTTCAGAATCGTGAACATCAAATTTAATTTCTTATATGAGATTTCAAAACCATAACTATTTAAAAATAGGCAAACATATCATAAGCATCCCGAAAAAATAAAACAAATTTAGTTGAAAATTTCAGAGATCATACAATAAGATTAAAATAGGTGTTGATTAAATTAATTAATCCTTTACTTTTAACTTATAATTTGTATATGTTTTTATTGTACAACGTGATATGAACTCTGTTTATTTTTTATATAACGTTAGTTATATTCTACCTGCTTATTAAAATTTTCATTGAATTTGATCTATTAATTATCATCAGAATGGTTAAAGCCAAGAAATTGCTTATCACAAATAAATGGTTATTCTCCCGTATTTAAACGTTACTATAGTGTAATAGATTAAGGTACAGTATTGAAGACTTTTTAAAACTTTAATGAATTAATCTCTTTTTTCTCTAAATTAGTGAATTAGACAAGAATAATTCAAATTTTATTAAAAGTATTCTATTAAATATATCCAAAATAATGTCGTTTATTTTATTATTATTAATAATTAGCGTTATGAAATAATTCCATTCTTTATTTAAATCTAATACAATAATCTATAACTGCCTAATATCGATTGCGTTGAATACGGAATGAATATTAAAAAATAACTAACTAACACAAAAGAAGTAGTGTCATGCGTTGCAATTTGTTAGCGTTTACAGTGCATTATATTTGTTTAAATTTATATGGTTTATCCTATCTAAGTAAGTAATTTGAGACATGCAATTCTGAACTATTGTAGTATCTTGAGTACACTAGTGAAGTCCAAAGGAAATAATTATAATCACAATTTTATCCGATTTTTCGTGTGGTCAATTATAGATGGAAAATCGAGGTATTTCAATGAAGTTTCCATAAATGGGAATGAAACAAGTGGTATTATTTTTATAATTAAATATTTCATAAAAATTCATAAAATATAATTAGCTACATTTGCATCTTTGTAAATGTTATGCCATATTTACTATTTGATAGATAATGTATTTAAAGCATCACATTAGAAAATATATACGGTAAGAAGATAGTAGTATTAAACTATCACATTAAAGAAACGCATGTCAAAATTGTCAAAACAGCATTATACACACTTTCCATAGATTGCAGATATAGTTGATTATATCTCAATTTGATACTGACGACAAAAATCAAGAACTACTACAAACATAGATGTTTCAAAATGTGGACTGTACAATAAACGGAGACTTAAAAAGGAAGTTAATAATTTTAAAATAAGTTTTGGCATTACAAATTTGTTGCATTAATGTGAAAATTCCTTGAAAAATAGTTATCAATAACATTAACTTGTTGCTGACTGAAATAATAAATTCCGCACATAAAAGGTACCACTGCTATGTGTCATGAAGGCATATGGGGCAGACATTTTTGGGCCAATATTATCCTAACAGTTCATTCATTGTAAATATTCCTCTAGTCCCTTCGACCCCGCCGAGCTCGCGACCATTTGTTAAATATGAAGGGAGTCAGGGCAAGCATTAGGAGGGCCCCACCCAAAAGGGGCCGATAGAAGATCCAGCCGAGGGCAATTGTGACAAGAGAAATGCTCAGCGACAGAGTGAAGTTCGTCATAGTCACTGTGATACCGACGACTTCCCGGACAAGAGGAATCCACTCGACTGTGTAAAATACGGAAATAAGACTTTTAATTCACATACTATTTAGAACTTTCGTGAATTTGGTTAGTAGCAGAAAAATTATAGCATAATAGCGTGCAGTAATTGTGTAAATATTGAAAGATTCCTCACAATACTACTTACTATACTCTGTTTGGAAAATGCACAAAAATAAAACTTCGTTTTATGTTAAATTCATCTTAAATATATTATTTATTTTTCGTTTGTATATTATTGGCCAGGTCGCCTTTATATAGCGCGTAAGTGAGCCAAAGAAACAAATTGTTGCTATTGTCTAAATATCTCACATGTGTATTTGAGATTTAAAATCAAAATTTCATAAAATTCATTTTTGTGAAAATGGTTTATTTCAAACTTTTTATGACCAGAATTTTACGCTCTTTTACCCTGTGGTAGTCTCGTGTCTGTCAGATAAAATATTAAAGAGTTATAGCTCATGTGTTCTGTTATTGTCAATACCTTGCATAATATGTTGATTGTCACCTGTATTACAGACAATCAAAAGCTTACATGAGCAAGCATTCGCCCAATACCTCACTTGTGTGTATATTATATTGCAATCTTAAGCAGCTGAATATTGATAATTTTACTGGAATATTATACTACTATGCATTACTAACTATAATATATTTTATATCAGTAGACAGATTGGAATCTCTTCTTTAATATTTTAAAATCACTATCATATTCAAATGAGACATTTCAATTTTCTGTATGTAATTTTATAGCTCTATCCTTTTTGTTATGATGTTGAAAAAAGCGATTTAATGTTTGTCGGTCTGTTATTGCCACCTACAATATGCAGGTATTGTTCTGCACGTCTTGTTGCTTCATCTATATTTCTGTAGCGTAACTTATGATATGTTAATAGAATAACATGATAATAGCTAAATTATTATAGTTCACAGCACTTCATTTCATTTCATTTACTAATAATTAATAATTACAAAACGCATAGTGACACCATTTAAAGCAATATAAGTATAACAATTTATATATATATCGTTTTTATGCTTTAATTAGGCTGTTATTGGCATTGACTGCCTAGCATAACAAAGCATCGATAAATAAATAAAATATGCTTTCAGACTATTGTAAAATTTTCTATAGACTTTTCTTACATTAACCATTTTATAGTGAGTATGTCACAATTCAATATCTATACATTAGTACGAGTATTACCCTTAGAATGACATATTTGCACATTATAGTTTATAGGCGTGTGGAAAATAAACATTAATATTTTTTGCGATTAGGAACATCTTAAAGACAAAATAAAATAATGAAAACAGATTGATAATATACCTAGGACAGTGATAAGCGTAGTCATCATTGAGAAGGCGATGAAAAGCACAAGCCAACCACCGAAGCGAATACCCCAGGTGAGTAGATTATTTTGAAAGAGTTCTTTCTCAAACATGTACTAAAGATGAAAGATGAGGTAAGCAATCATTGAATTAGAAAAAGAGAATGCAAAAATTAAAATTGTAACTAGTTTCACTCTGTGTCTAATGCTTTCAAATCCATAATACAAAGACAAAAAAGTGATTGACATACCTGGGCGGAATAGCTTCCCATATAGAGCAGTTCAATTGTGTCCCCAGCTTTAGTGGAATATGACGTCAGCATCTTGTCTGTCTGACGGGCAACGATGGAAACCTGGAAGCAAATGGGAGAATATGCTAAATGGTGTAATTAATAATTGTATAAACTACCACTTTTAAAATAACGATTACACTTATTTGGCTAGAACTAGTAAATCAAATATTATATAAGTAATAAATATAGTATAATAATAAGTAAGTAAGTAAATAATAAATAAGTATATTATTATAAGTAATAATACCACCAAACCTATAATATTCACATGATTCATTATTTAATGGTAACAGAAAAAGAATGCCTACAATTTACACCATTTCAAGGCATAGGAATACCTGTTTCATGAATTAAAATACAGGCATCAATAATTATTTGTATTCAGATAAATATAAAAAAGAAGATATAAACGTGGTAATAAAATCATTTGAAAACTAAAAGAATTGAGAAACATTGATTCTCTATAATGACTTAGGAAGATAGTTAAAAATTCTAATTTTAGATAATAACATGTTTCAATATATTATACATAAAAAGTCATGTTCAATATGCTGCGGAATGCAGATTAGTTGAATGAATATATAATCATAAGACGTATGGCAAAGCAAATTAACTTTCCATATAAATATAGTATACATATGTTTATATTACTACAATTGTTAAAAGTAGTAAATATTTTAAAAAGAGAAAATTATGTAAACGAATAAAGAAGTAATCATAAAATAAAATATCAATAAGATATACTAATGTGATTGTCTTAAATTCCATAACACCTAAGAATTTAAAATTAATATATACAGATCATTACCGGCTGCATCGAACCATCAGGAAGTCTACTGCCAGCCACTTTAAAGGAGACTCGAACATCACCAACACGGGGATATCGCGGATCCGAACCTGCCACATAGTAGTAGTCATCATAGCGCTGGTATCCATTGACATCGTGGCCCAGAGGAATGCGCGTGAACTCGTTCACTTTGTTGATAAGATCTAAGTACAGTTAAACAATGCAGGTATGAAAATAGATTTTAGAACTACCTGGCAACACAGAATTTAGAAGCCAATGAATAACATCTCACTTTTAGAGAGCAAGTATTTTCCTACTGTTACAGATTGTGCTTCATAAGATACCGCCTGTACAGGAAATTGACTGAAATGATTTTTCACGAATAAAAACGTTAAATAGTACTGACAAAATCCGTGCATATTGTAAAAATACTGCACACTGGTACACCAGAGCATATGACTATGTATATACTGACCGTGGGTTGGGATGATTTTTTTCAAAGTTCCGACTATCCACTAGCTCTGATCTCCACTCCTCATCTAAATAAGAAAAAAAGAAAGAGGTTAAACTCGATTTAGTGTGCAATATCAAGTATACGGGTCGACGAGATTTACCATAACTTATAGTTTTAAGCGGTGTGTGTGCATAAATAAAAATAACTGAAAAACATACTTGACCTTTATAAATTTGAATTAATGTAATAAAAACACATACAAATACCAATTATATTATACCTACAACATGGATTATTTCAAATAAGTAATAGATAAAATCGAATACTTCTCTGTATTACATAATTTTTGTTAAAATATCAGGAACACAAGCAAATTAAAAATATCTAAATGTCTCTGAAGTTTAAATTAATATATTTTATTCAAAATTTTATAGATGGTGAAATCTGTAAAAATGTCCATTCGAGCACTATGAAATATTTCAGTTGATGGTTTCATAAACATAGAAATGTATCTACGAGTATATAAAGAGGTCTATGTCTAACACAGAATAGTAAAGCAGATACATAATTTTACTCGTATTCATAATTTAATAACATTTATTAAAAGAGAAAATTTATATATCTTATCCTACCATAAGAATAAGTCGTTTCCTTCATCTTTTGGCCATTTTCTTCATATTCTCTAAAATTTTAGATACAACTGATATTAAAATATTGTTATCTCAAAGTTTAAAGGACGTTTATGGTATAACATGATAATTGTGTAATAGACAAATTACCTTTCGTCTTTACCTAATATAATCTCTGTAGAATGTGGACAAAAAGAACTATAATACATGACATTAAAGAAAGACATAAAATAATTGTAATGGATAAAATAAAAATGAATATGAAGGTCTTTCGATTGTTCATACATTGTTATTAGAATTAATAAAATAAATATATACAAGTGAAAAATAATGAAAACATACAAAGGTTCTCACAACATATTTCTTGTTACATTAAAGTTATTATATCCCTGCTACGTACACATTTTAAACTAACATAATCTAACAAATTCTAAAAATTTTTGGTAACGTTAAAAGTCAAAATTAAAGTGTATATACAGGGTAATATTCAGTTGTAAGGTATAACTACAGCTAATCATTCGAGAACAAACAAGGGTGGGCATTTCTATCATCCTTGTTGAACACCAAACCATGCTTAACTGGTCATCTATTCACGGTAAGTCCGAGTATGTCACTATTCCTCTGAAAGTGCCTCTAAAGCCTCTATCTGAGCACTACTCACCTTTCTTTTCTTGTCTCCACCCATTGGTACATCTGTACCGAACGTCGCAGTTTTACCGCTGGCACACTGATCATAAACTGGGAGTCGTGGAGATCTGGACCAGGATCTACCGAGCCTGAGATATGGATAAGATTGTTTTCATTGTCCGCTGAAAAGAAAGTCGGATCGTCTACTGATCGTACATTAGCGAGACCTTCGGCTAGGGATTTGGCTGTCTGGACTGCTCGACCCTTCAAACGCATGTGTGATTGGATACAGGGATAGAAAAAGGAAGTGAGAAAAAGGATAAATGCCATCATGTAAAGTTTTAAAATCTACTGCTTTAGAAGATTTAATTCAATCATATTGTGCTAATAATGGATATAAGTTTATCTTAGTATAAAACAGAGAAGTAAGAGTGAGCGTAAAAATGGCACTGCAAAATAAGCTGCTAAACAAAAAATCTTTACAATCACAATATCTTAAGCACATTTTATACAATACAATGTTGAGATATAAAATAAAACAGTTTATGGGATATTGTATACGTTCCTTTATTTTCCATTTCGCTTCTTCCAGTGCCCTCGAAAAACCTCATCTCTAGCTATTTTTAGGTCTTCGACATTCAAATCAATTATCAAATACTACACGCCTACAAGAAACATATTTATGGCTCTTTTCACCGAATGGATTTCCATCACTAATATCTCTGTTACTTCCGATAGCCCCCAGGAATTGGTCTTTGGCCCAGCGTTCGATTTCCTCGCAGCTGGTGGTCTAACACCCTTCTCTCCAAAGTCTAATAACATTAAATTAATTAACACACAATTCTTGTCCTTCCAATAATTAATTAGAAGGAAAAACAGAGGTGGACATTTCTATCATCATGCTTCATGAGTCTACTCTTTAAGATCTAAAAACCAATCTTCAAAAGTGTAAGTCACGTTTCCTCTGAAAGTCTCCAAACGCCCAACCTTTTCCGCTGACGAACATCCTACAAGAAGTGGGACGAAGACAAAGAACGAGAAGATTTAGGCCTTTTAAAGGAGAAAGGTAGAAAGTGCAAGAGGGAGAGCCTGACATACGGTGACGGTATGAAGTGAGGATGGGAGTGAAAGGTGCGGAGCTGCGAGAGGGTGATTCCGAGGTAGGCTTAGCGGAACTACCTGTACAGGTGCGGTGGGTCGGTGGTGTAGAAAATAGATATGAGCGGTACGGTTCTCAGTTCTTTGTCGGTAAGCTAGAATTGGGTCCCTTCAAAAACCTTTCCCAGATTTATTTTTCCCTAAGATTCATAACATGTCCATTCAACGATTTTCCATTTCTATCCACCTATTATACTGCTGCTACCATTAAATTATTCACAAAAGCCATATAACGCGATAATATAATACACCAAATAACGCGATCTCATTTTGAACAATATAATCCCACTCAAAGTCGATCAGTCGTTTCTTCCAACAACTTCTCAGAACTCCCCGCTTCGGAAATTCATCTATACTATAATACAAAATAACTCTCATCATTATCAAGAACAAATTAATTAAAAAATGTATATTTTAGTCTCCTCGTAGTGTTTTTTTCTGTTCTGGTTTTACGTACCATGTTTTTATAGTTGCTATTTGTTTGTTACCTAGCGCTTTCTTACTTTTGAATTCTCGTTTATTATAATGAAGTCTTAATATCGAATTTACTCAATAATTGATTAATATTATTAATTTAAAATATTAATGCGGTTTCATGTTTAAAATATTATGTTTTATGTAAATATTTTATATAAGCATTTATCTAACAATTATATGTATAATGAAATTAATCTTCCTCTGAAACAAGTGATAATAAAATTGATACCAAAACAAAATTTCTTTTTAACAGTCTCTTAAAAAAATGGCTGACTTTGACCAGCAATTTTGACCAGTTTTGACGAGTTTAGGGTACACGTATAAGGGTCAGACACAAATTCTTCTTTCTCACCTCGTTCCAGAAAATAAGCCCAATTCCCACCAGGAGAACAATAAAGCCGATGACAATCGCAATTAGAGAGTCACGAATCCTCCCGAGGAAGGAGGTTGTATGTACGCGGGAGTATCGTGTGGCCTGGTCCGCATATCCGGGGTGATCAGGGAACTTGAAGAGCGAAGAGAAGAGGGAGAAAAACGAAAAATATAAACTTTAGTAATTATAAAATTACAAATTGATTTTTGTCTATATGTAATAACGTATAAATAGTTACAATATATAGTAATAATATATAGCTAAATATATAGATCGATAAAATAATTTTTTTAAAACCAAACTACCATAACAAATATTTTGTTTATAATTTTAGTTCAACCACGAAAAGTAATTTATAAATATGAAAATGCTTCATGAAAATAGTATTGATTAATAAGAAAAAAATAGTACTGTTTTTAAAAATCAATCAAAATAAGGTAACACACCAACATAAATTAGGGAGCATAAGCATTTAAGTGATAAATACATAGATGATTATACATATATAATGTGGGTTTATTAATTATTAAAAAAAGTACTATGCGTTTTAGAATAATTTCAGCATATGATGTAATCAAAGACATTACCGTTTATACATTTATATCTAGTGATTCACGTTATGAACTAAAACATACATATTATGTATGTCTAAATTAAACATAAAATAACATCCGCATAAAAATAAATAAACGCTACGGTTGTGTTGATATCAACTACACATATTTATATCAATCAAACAATTGTTAATGTTCATTTAATTGCAATTAATCCGTACAAGCAGTAGCTTGACATAGATAATTGACTATAGATAATTGACTATAATATTCAATGTATCCTCATTCAAAATTGTACAATGGACAGAGCAACAGAAATTGTACGTGCTATTATAGTTTAAAACCTGACAAAGAAAATCTTACATTGTAATAATTGCTATTTAAATAGATTCTGAATTAGTACAACAATAAGCATATTACACGTGTATTTACACATTGGAATTCATATTATGTGTACACAATATGCATGACACGCTTCTAAATATTGATCTATAAATACATAGATATGCTTACCAAGTGTATAGTTCTACACATAAGAGGTTATTTTGCACAACAGTTGAGAGTACAACATACTTTTCAGTACGAACTCAACTTGTAAAGTTGAAAAATATCTGCTAAATAATTGTTTTAACTAATTGATAATAATTAAATTAAACAAAATACTGAATTTCTTTCCAACATTAAAGTACACATGTTCAAAAGTTGCAGTTATATAAAAGGTAATTACGTGTTCATTGACATCTATATTGCAGCAGACTTCGTTTAATAGTTAAATCTATCATCGTTTTCTTGATAAACTACTAGATTTCAATAATAATAATGAACTAAATGTTCATGCTATGTATATAAAAAAACTAAAGTCCATCACTTCATTTTATAGTTTTATTTGACATACATGTATGTTTCATATTATATTATTTCAAAACAAAAAATAATAAATCACAACAGAATTTATAAAACTTTTATAATGAACTCCGATTTTTAATTGTCTTAAACGACAAAATTAAATAGTTTATAATAATAAAAACAAGAATTATACAATTAAATTAAAACTAATACAATAAGGTACATAATTTACAAGTCGAATACAATTACTCACATCTCGTCTGTACATGTCTTCAAATGAAAAACTCTGAAGAGACAAAGTAAAAGGTAGACTTAATTTCAAAATGCAAAATATACCTTTTGATGGATATAAATATATATTTACTGAAGTTTCAATTGTATTATCCTTAATTTTTAATGATTTATAATAATTTATAATTACATGATGTAAATGCATAATCCTTAATTCCTCTTTATAGTGATATTATAATTACATAACCTCCCATTTTAACTGCATCGTGTTCAAGTAAAGAAATACTGTATTTAGTTTTTTAAGTTATGATGTATTTGACAAAAGCATTATGAGATAATAAGAGAGAAAGTATTAATAAATATTAGGAAAAACAGTATAGATGAAATATGGTGCCTATATTATACAGAATATTATAGTATAGGGTGCAAATATTAAGAAAATGTATGGTATCATTACAAGTCTTTTTATAAACTGATTCACACCCATAACATAAACAATAAAAAAATAACTAGTTTTTGATATAAAATCAGATACACCTGACCATTTATGTGTATCAGATATATTGTGATTATTCATATATATATTTCTTATTATTCAATAATCATACAAACAGCCACAGGATGTCTACCATGTAACTCAGAACATGACATGCAGAAAGTAGAATTTATAACATTCTCTTGATAAGGGCAATATTGACTATAATTATAAGTCAGTTGATCGTTCACTTCATTTTTTGCCCGGCTTCTTCGCTGGTGTGGTGCAATTTTCTGGACATTCTGAGAATTAATTCGAGTCAGAGAAGTAGTACAAGACTGTTGAAGTGGTTGGTGAGAAGTATAACAACACTTCCATTCACGCGATAGTTTTTGTGTTGGTACTTTTTGAGAACTTATTGGTTTCATCTGACTTTCTTTTGAATATGGTGATAAAAACATACTTTTAGTTGCTCCTTGAAATTTACTCCCTCGCTCGGTTCGCGTATTGTAACCAAGTGTTCCCGATGATGATGCTTTTGCTGATTCTCCTGGTTGTTCCAATTTTTTTCTTAAACCTAGGGATTCTACTGTGGAGCGAATACAACGGAAGAACAAATGCGAAGAAATGCCTCCATCGATTACGTGAGGTATAATCGATTTAAGGATCTCCAATTGGTCCACTATTTCAGGGTCATTTCTCAAACTACGAGGGATAACAGTACCAGTTTGTTTCAGTAATGTATGTCGTTTGGCAGATGTGGCACTTAATGGCATTACAATCTAAATATAAAATAATTCACAGAACGCAAAAATAATAAAAAAAGTCAATATCTATATTTGATCAATTGATTTGTTTCATCAAATTCTTAGTTTAAAAAAATGTTAATGAACACATTTTTAATGTACGATTCAGTAGCGTATATAGATATTGCATAATATAATCAACTTGATCCGTAAACTACGAAAATTCAATAAAAAATTAGACAGCCACCCTTTTATAGGATTTTCTTATGTTTTGCTTTAATCTTATTAGGCAATAAATAATATCCATTTTGATTGCCTACCAAAATTAAAGCAAAATATATGAAAAACCGATAAAATAGCGGCACTCTAATTTGGCATTGCATTTTCGTAGTTTGCTGATCTACTTGATGATATTATTTAATATGTTTATAATCAGGTTACAATTAAAATTATAAAAAAAAAACTTAATCATTATTTAAGCATAATTTCTCCACTCAAATTGCAACAAATAACCTTTTTTTCTAGTAAAACTGGAAGTGTGAACTTAATTTTCTAAATGGTTTATACTGTGCACAAAAATAACAGGTAATAAAATAACTGAAAATTAAAAGTACTTACATTATTTAAGTAATGCATTTTGCTTGGTTCTAGTATGTGTGTGCAATTTGTTTATCTAAATAGTATATATTTTCAATTCAGAAGTAAAAGCAAATCATGATGATAACTTTATTTCCTCTTCCAGATTTGTTCAAAAAAGGAAATAAAAAGTACATACATATAAGTACTTAAAATGGCATTGATTTACATGTTGTTTAGATGTCAAATAAATTAGTTTTCATTGTAAACATTATTTGATGACCTTTGTGCAAATACAAATTAATATTATTAATGTCACATACAAGCTTGTAATGTAAAATGTTTAGTCGCACAAACTGAATAGCCAGTCAACAACCATCCATGGCTACTTAAATTTCAATTAGAATTTAGTAGCGAACACATTTCACAAATGTTTAAACAATGTATGCAAAATTTATAATTTTTCAACTGTACTAATACCATCAATAGAACGTTTAATAGTTAAAGTAGGAGTTAATGGTATAATTTATAATATATAAAAATTAAGTCATAATGTGATAATAATAAATATAATTGTTTAAATAAGTGTATTTTTTAAATGTGCTCATATGGGAATGTTTAACTTATATTTTAAATCATCAAGTAAAAACATGAAACATTTTTAAACCCATGTTGAGTCATACAAGTAAGGAAATCCACTTGATATATAATAGCTTTAACCTGAATAGTGATCAATCGAGCAAAAATTATTTATAAGATTTAAAACATCACAAGAAAACTGATTTAAACCTTATTAAGCTTTTAAACAAATTTTGACTTCATGCACTGTTTTTAGACACTTATATTTAAACTTTATACTATTCCTTATTTATATGTAGCAGACTGTTTTTTAAAACAATAACATTTAATTGTTTAATGCCATGGCCATGGAATGTCTCAAATTGTTTCAAATGAAATGCAAAAAGTTAAGCTTAAAAATAATACATTCTGGCCTTCTCCATGTTTTCTTTTAAAGCCACTGGTCATGTATTTAATATTGGATTACATTTTTCATAACTATACATATGTATATATATTAAGAATAAAAAACATACACAAATATTTTATTATACCACCCTAACAAGTAAAAACGCCTCCCTATAAATGTTATTGTTTTTTCGATTATTATGAAAATTTCACATTAAAAAATACTAATTAGCTCTTTTTGTGCAATTACTAAGCCTTTAAACGATGTATAGAATAACTAAACATGAAAATTAATTAGTCCCATCACTCTAATCAACATGTCGGCTGCTTGTGCAGTTTATTTGCAGCCTATTGTGAGTGTACAGGGTGGGCCAGAAGTAACTACGTTTCAAATAATATAATAATATAAAAATTTCAAATATATCTATAACTTATC
>JAYRBW010128890.1:0-16233 GCA_036023295.1 Invenusta paracnida
AGTACAAGATTTTTTCAAACAAATTAATTCAATAATTAAACCTGTAAATAGAATGGAATCTTATTAATTAAATATGAATGTAGGAACTCAAAACGCAATATTTTTTAAATTGACATGTAAAAGAAATCATCAAAAAAATTTTTTTTTTTTGTATAATAAAATTCGAGGGAAAATCTTAAATTTGAGTATATTCGAGTATATTTGAGGGAAAATCTCAAATTTGAGTATATTCAAGTATAAGTGCAAATTTCGAGTATACGTGGACACCCTGATTACTATTAGAAGAATATACTTTCAATAATCCAGTAAATTTGAATAATGAGCAAGTAAAATTCCTAGCTAAATAATATGCAGGACATAACTTAATGGTAGAGTTAGCTAGTGATCTATTGTTTAATTTAATGCTTAAATATATTCAATGTGTCTGTCACCTTGATTATTAATTTTTATTTCCAGATTTCCACTTCCAAGATATCATTATCAAGGAAAAATCTAAATGATATTTCAGAAGATTTAAAAAATATATTTTTCCATATTTAGCTTTTTTATACCTAATATTTTAAATTCTTCTTAAATATCTACCTTTTTACTATGACAAAATTTAATCAAATTAAAAAAATATATAAATTACTGTATTGTTTAATTCAATTCTAAAATACTATAAATAGTATAATAATATATTCAAAATTTATTTTTTCTAATTTCTTGTTTATTTCCAGGATATCCAGGAGTAGACTTCTGTGAGTTTTCTAAAATCTAGGTTCAGTAGATATCTTGGATCTGATTGCTGATACTATACATATTGTTTATTGATAGGTTCCATAATTTATATGTTTATTAATATAGATTTTTGATGCTTAGGAATAGTGTTACATATATAACTAATTATATTTCTTGCATAGAAGCAGAGAACAAGAATTTTAATGCTAGATTTGATCAATATTAACTGATGCTATTGTCATTATTTTATCATTAATTCACTAAATATTATTATTGGTTCCTCTCAACATTAACCTGCAAGTCTGATTTTTAATAGCACATAAGTTATAACTATCATACCTGCCAACCTATGGAGCCCTACAATAGTTAAAATCTGGGACATCTTCCCAACCTATTATTCAACACCCTTCATGGCTGAGTGAGTAGTGTAGCTTAAAATTCATTTTTTTAATATTTTAAGTCCTATAATGCAGGAAAAAACCTCTAAAATAATTGATTTTAGTGGGTTTTTAATTTTTTTTAAAGAATAAAATTTAATTATAAAATATTAACTATGTATTAATACTATTATTAATAATAACTAAATATTATGTACAAAATAAAAGTATAATACATAACTTAGCTACATATAAATGAACTAATGCCAAGGTACAGAGAGACAATGTTAAATGCAAAAATATGTTTAAATGTTATGAGATTGTAGATGATATTATTATGATTTTAATGCCCCAAATATAAATCATGTATAGTCTATTAGTAGCCTATATTAGTATTGTCAACTGTATTGTCAATGACAAAGAAGCTTAAAACTCTCCATAGTTGCCATTTTACAGTTTTTAACATAGAATTGGTAAGTTGGATGCAGCTGCCAAACGTGTTGATCAAAAGTGCCTCTAAGGTAGAAATTTTCATCAAAGCACAAAATTCAGTATGATTTTCCTTAATAAGACTGAACATTTTCTCCGAGTCTAAATTGCTGTGAGGAATAGATAATATTCCCAACATAGTTTAACACATTGTTCAATAAGTATGAAAAAAGATCAGATTAATTTTTATAAATTAAATAATAATTAAATTAAAATATTATAATATCTAAATGTGTGGAGCAAAAAATCCTATTAGGTACATTTATGTGCCAAAAAACAGAAAATAGTGATCATATTTTTTTTAGATTAACACTTTTTTGGAATATCTGGGACAAGCACAAAATCCAGGACTGTCCCAGAAAATTAGGGATGGTTGGCAGGTATAAACTATATGTGATAAATGATACTGCTTGGAGTATGATAACTTTTTCAGACTAATTATTGCAATTGATTGAACCAGATGACACATTTTGAGAGTGGGAAATGGTTTTAATAGATTATCTTATGTATAATATAATAAAAGTTTGTTATTTGATTTTGAAAATATGAAGTTAATTTATATTTATTATTAAATCCATTGACACATGGTTCATAGCAGATGATTGAAATTAATTTCCCTGATTGAATATAAATTTCTTTGTATTTCTTTATTTATGTATAGTTCTTGCTATCCTTGCAAAATTTATATTAAAAAAACATTTTAAAATCAATAAAAAAAATTATTTTTAGATAATAAAACTTTGTTTGTAATATGCTGTGTTCACAAATGATTAGGTATATAATTTAATAATTATCAACATTACACAGTAAATCTTGCAGATAATATAGGCACATACATAGATATGTTTTTACCACATGTAGGCATCCAAACAGACCATTCTAAAATTCTGGAAAACCTTATCCTGCTCACTTGGAGGCTACACTATTAGCATAGCCTATAAAATATATAATTTTTAAAGATTTTATTACCTAGAATGCATATAAATGAGTGTCGAGATATATCTTGTAATATATTATGTTGTTTCAGAAACTACTTTCATAAGACACAATTTTCAAAATAATAATTCACAAGTCAATCTATCAATCAAATGATCTCAAAAATATTTTTGAAAACTGTATGTTGTATTTATTGAATATAGCAAGCAATGTTAAATCATTGGTTTCACTGAGAAATCAATAACTACTGACAACTGTTAAACTCCATTGATTTTTTACAATAGGTATATTGGATTTTGACATATGACAATGATTTTCATTGATATTTCATGACCATGTTAAACCATTTTTTTTATTTATACTAAAATAATAAATATATTGGTTTTCGATATATAACAAAGAATTTATATTTTAATGTCATTGCATTTTAAACCATTTTTTTTATTTGTACAAAATAAAAAATGCACTTGACTAATTTATAATTACCTTGATTACTTTCCATTTCCCTGACTGCTATATGAACAAACCATGTGACAGTGCAACCTATTTAATTAAAATATTGCAGGTTTATTAATTTAAATTCTAACTTTTTAAACAGAAGTAATGTATAATTAACAAAATTATCACATTATCATTCTTTTGAAAGAAAAGAAATTTTTAAGGTTGCATTAAATATATATATATTATATTTATATAGCAATGTCAATACTAATAGCTGTACTAATAGTAATAGAATAGTTGCGTGTTGAACTGTGATTTTTACGATTCTATTTACAATTACAGTGTGACCAACTTTCTTTTTTTTTAAGAATTAATACTTGACTATGTTGTAAGTTGGTAATCTCCAAGTTTTCAGTGTTAAATTATTTTCGCTTTTTTTAATAAGAAAAACATAAATATCCATAAGTGTTTATAAGTGTTATAATAAGAAAAATTATAGATGAATCACAAGTAATATTATACATGAATCACAAGTAACAAGTATGAAGTAACAAATCAGAAGTCGTATTAATAATGTTTAATCCAATACAGGATATTTCCAAAAAAGTTACTTTTGTATAACATAGCGCCAGAGAAACTCCTGGAGATGGGTAAGGATTAATACATAAATATTTTACTTTAATTAATTATTTAAGTATATTAAAATAGGAATTTTAAAATTGTAAAATAAAAATAAAAACGTTAAAAAATACATTAAAACATTTTAAAACATTTTAAAAAAGGAAAATAATTAAACGCAGGAAACTTGGAGATTACCTGTAAGTTAGTTATTCTTATATATAATACTAATAGAATTTATAAAATGTAATTTTTCATATTTTTACTTTTCATGTGAGTGTGACATGTGTGAATTCTTTTAAAATGTCTCAATTTCGATTTTTTATTGTCAATAGAATATAATTTTGACAGTGCAATGATACTATCAATAGCTGTATGATTTTAAACCTATATTTAATTCCAGACCTAGTGAGACACTTATTTTTTTCAATGCCTGCAAATGCAATTGCAGCAGGCATTCAAACTATGGTTTTAAATATTGTTTTCCTATAGGTATACTTAAACTTTGTCATTGCATAGCAATTTCAAAATATTGAAGTCCTTTTAACCTTACACTTTAAAGAAATTCTTTCACTTGCTCAATAACATACAGTATACTACTGGTAGTACTGGTAACTAGTGGTACTACTGGTATACCGTATACTAATAGTAATAGTAATATTGCCATTGGTACTTATTATTTAATGTTTTAAGTTAATAATTTCAGTGTAAGTTGCATACCTATTTTTGCTACAAGTAAATAAATTCAAAAATAATCATAGAACTCTAATTGATGCAGAGATATTGTTTAAATTGTGTGTACCTTTGCCTTTTAAGGCTATTTTTGTTAAGGCTGTATAAAGCCGCAAAATTCTATGGAATTTAAATCAATGCAGTGAAAGCGACATGAAAATAGTAAAAGAAATGGATTATAAACAATTGTAACATCATTGGTGACTCTGGAAAGCAAAAAAGATATAAAACAATGTGTTTAGATTTATTATAAAATAAAAATCTTTAATGTTTTTCACTATTAACTTTAAGAAATATTATTAGCCAATTACACTAAGAATTATGTATTATTTATAGACAAGATGTATAATAATATATATATAGATATATAAATTAGGTATATAGCGTACAATATCTTTATATATTATTCAAACTTTATGTATTATAACGCCAGTCAGCAAACAATATTGGTTAAGATATACCTAATTATACCTGTACTCATTAATTTAATAAGTAGAATGGTTTTTTTATCGTAAACATATATATACCATAAAATTGTGAATTCCTCGCGCATTACAATTTGTAATTAAATACTATCTATAAGTATATAGTGATAAATTAAATGTATATTAAATTTGAGAAATAAAATAAGTTATAAATTCATATTTTTAAATGCCATACGACTTTTAGATAACAATAATATGTAGTTTTGTTAGATAGTATGAAATCTTGCATATAAGTTTTTAAAAGTTTGTATAAAGATTGTTAAAAGAAAGTTTGTAAATATGGAAAACCATGCTATTCTTTTTGTTTACATCTACAATGATACCTGTAATATATATAATATGCTGACTTAAATAGTATCCTTCTTTCAAATCATATATAATCGTTGTGTGAATATACATTCAGTGAAATATATGTATCGAAAATCGTTAGATTTATTATCTTTGGTTGCGCGGCAACAAAAGCTTTTTTATATTAATGTTTTTGTGTAAAAAATGATTCTATGGGAAATCCTTATTTTTCTTTTTTTAAATTAACAAATATCTTTCTCAAGCAAACGAGCTTGAAAAGCTCTCATATTCCATTGGAGTAGCGAGACCAAACTTTGTGTTGACAACGCAGACAATGTTATAGCCAACTTGTCAATATTTATTTTGTTTATCTTTTTCCTCAACATATGGTTGTCACAAAATATGTATGTCCTCATAGTTTGTTGATATTTAAATTCCTCCAAACTATAAGGCTATTATAATATTTAATCACGATCGAATAAAGCACAATTGTTTCAGGTTTGCCCTATCTTTCAACAACACGCTTCTAAAATCGACGTAATTCTTTCTACAAATTGGGGAAACTGATAGAGTGATTTACCCGTGATAATAAAAGAACACAAGTCAAATATTGGCCATTTAAAAACCCACCGATGGCCTTTCCTACTATTTACTTAATGGTGAACAATCTCTTGCTTTTATAAATAATGCTATAATCTGATACTATTTAAATGTAATTCCATTAAACATTTAAGAATTGAATCTATTAAGTACTCTCGTTTCTTTTTCAGTAATTAAATGATTTGATTGGCTGGCGATTTAGATGGTCTATTTAAATTATGAACTTTTAAATCTGAAATTCGTTTAAAAAAGCGCATAATTTTTTAATCATAAGTGTCTACTAAAAATGTGAAAGAACCGTATTCAATCAACAAACCATAGCACTACTGAAACTATAACAAGAAGTTTAAAGGATTGTTCAACCTGATTCAGAGAAAGACATATTTAAAATATGATCTTATCTTTTTCTGAGATACAATCTGCGGCCAGAAAAACGCGTCCAATTTAATAATCTACATAAATACTGATATAGTATAGTTTATATATAATTAATAGGATAATATACAATATTATTTAGCATTATAATTATATTTAATTATATATAATTATATTTTGTTAAAATGTAACGTATTGTTCCACTATCGGCTTATTATAATTTAAAATATTATAACTTTAAGATACTGAAATATATGAATACACATGAATACAAATGGATGCACATGGATGCACCTTGCAAATTGAAACGATGTCCTTAATAGAACAGAAATATATCTTATACCGTTAAAAATAGAAATTTACCAAATATAATCTACCGATTTACTGTGTATAAATAAATCAGTGTAAGCCGGTTAAACATATACATATATTTAGATAACATTAATATGGAAATAACAGTTCATTTACATGTATATGTGTAAAAGCATGTGTCATGGTTTCCAATTGGTGGGGAAAAAGAACGAAGCAAACTCATAAAATAACTAAAGCGGTATAATTATCCTTTACAAATTAACAATTTACTTAACATACGATGTAAGATTAAAGTTACAATAAAAAGACACCTAAGAATATGATAACAAAATAGTCATAAATACTTATCATAAACATTAAGATATCGATTACATAAACATAATAGCATAAATATTTAAATCATTCAACAAAGATAGATAATAATTAGGTAATTCTAGACAGGCACCATTTTTTATCCTGATAAATTAACTTGACTTCTTAGAACCATCTTGACACTCCAGTTCCGATAAACGCATCTAAAGAGGAACACCGTACAAGTGAATCATTAACACAAACAATTAATTTAAGAATGCAATCGACATTAAGGCTAGAATGCAGACTCCGTCATAACCCGAGCTCCTCTAACGAGAAAAAGTTACATAAAATATGAAACTATAATTTAAAAAATGCTTAAATAGCCATGAAATAAACCTTTTACGTATTTTTATCATTACTCCAAGCCGATTGTTTTGTTTTGATTCCGAGGACGGTTTTGGCATTCTATTCCTTGTTTTATAATTTCCTGGTTGCAATATGATATTTAACTAATAAGAAATGATATCAGTATTACAATTAATCATTCAAATATTAGTGTTGCCTATTATTTCAATACTGTTTGTTAAGTAGTTAATATTTATACAGTTTATTTAAATATTATATTGGAAAGTATTGAGTATAGGGGGTTATACTGAAGTTCCTTTAATTCAATTGCTATATTAGCCTAGTTTCGACAGGTTACCAATAATCTACATATATAAAAATGAGTAGATTTCGATTAATAGATTGTATTTTCTTATGAATAAAGTAAATTATGTAAATATTTATGTATAGCTTATATTGGTATATAATATTAATCGAGCTATAATATGCTTAATGGCCAACAACTAATATCTGTCAAGAGAATGAAATGTGTTTCTATAGTTGGAGACAAAAGCACGCCTCGGACAACTTATATAAATAGTTATTAACGGTCATGTATACTCCACGCATGGCGAAAACTTTACTTCAGGGGACCAGTGAAGCCCGAATGGCTGAGTTAACAGCAGTAACTGTTACGTTTTCTGTTTACGTTTAATTAACTATTTACCTATGCAAATAATACGAATAAATCTTAATACCTGAAGTTTCTCATGCTCCTTCATTAGACGATCGTACTCCTGGTCGTTCTGTTTGCTTTGCTTCTTCATCGTTTCCAGATCAACTTGGGCTTTCTTCAGATCTTGGCAAGGATTAAAGAAAACCAAAGATTATTTTAGTTTAAAGACCTAAATACCAATATAGCGTATCCAAATAAAATGTTTGAGCAACTTATAGTCCGCCGGGAGAAATATTCATGAAAGCAAAGCTACTTGTAATCGTTTTCCATTAATCAATATAATATTGTAAAACAAAAAAATCATTTAAGTGAAAATTTAGCAACTAGAAACTATAAATGAAGTAATTCATTGAGAAAATATTTATTTCCATTCGATTCGACGAATTGAATTAACTTTCTAGTATTTTTTTTTAATGTGGTTTATTGCCTCTTGTAAGGATCTCAAATAAACACATTAATCTAAATATAGTAGCTTTTCTCTAAATGGTAAAAATATTAATTAAATAGAATACATTAAATCAACTCGCCAACCAGACTGGTATAGAGTTTATTGATTCACCTTGCCCCAGACAAAGTGCAGTATATGTTTCAGTTAGTCGACTAGAATAACAAAATAATAACTGTGCAAAGTGAAACGTGGATTATTGCTTTCGAAGACTTCCTATTATATTATAGACATAAATATTGCACACAAAATATGAGCAATAGGTCCACACAGCACAGCACAGAACACAGAACGTTTATAAAATAGCGGGAGCACTCCAAATTGATCGACAATCAAAGCAGAACAACACAAGTGCGGATATAAAAGACTTAATGATACTTTGTCTACATGCAAATCATAGTGAACTGTTAAGATAAAAATGGGTTTATACCAAAACATCTTTGAATGGATAACAGTTATTACACTTTTAGTTTCTTTTGTTATAAGTAGCAAATATTACAGAGAGCTCCGGTTTAGAGTTGAAACTTTAATCCAGCAGATTATATTGAAGCACTATATGGCCAAAATGAACATTACAAACAAATTCCTTCTTCACTTTTGGTAAATATTAATTGCTTAATCACAATGTAGGGTATATAATACACTCACACACACACACTTGCCTTTTAGGTTAAATCGCCGAGATATAAGAAATATACACAGATAATTTAGTTTCAATAAACTGTGAGAACTTAAGAGACCCAAGAGAATCTTTTATAGAGCATACATTAAATAGCGAAACACATTATTATCAGTTCAGAGAACTTTCCAAAGTCGCACTCAAGTCGAATCAATTGGCAAATTAATTCGAATAATCAATGATGAAATTCCGCAAAATTATTCTTAGCAATTTACAGATTACAGAAATCATTCCTGTACACTTCTTAAACACAACGCGGTTGAAATAGAAATGCAAGAAATAAAAACGATGTCAACCGATTTGTGTATTGTGTCAGTATTAATACATCAACACAGGTGTTTTTAAAAAGTATAATAAATACAATCAATTTTGGTAGCAGAACTGGCACTTTCAATATAACCATTTCAATTAAAAACAAAACTTATTTATGAAGACTATTACTGTTATATATAGTCTTAATAAATTTGTGTCGTTAAAATGTTCCTAAAATATATTTCAAAAGCACAGAAATTAAAATATATCTACCATATAGTAATAATTGTACCTAAAAAGTCCAGTAAAAAATAAACTTTACCTCCTTTTTAAGCATTTCAGTAAGTATAACCACTATTTAATAATATTACTAAATTGTATACAATTTGATATTCTGCGATTGATTTGAAGTAAAAATTATAATATATGTTTGTACCTTGCTGCTTTTTTCTTACATTTTGAGCCTTGGTAATATTCAAATGACATAATATTATAAATAGTTTCAATTATTTACTAACAAGTAAAGAGCGCCAATAATTATGGAGGATACATTTATATTTCTTTGATTTTTATTTCAATTCCATGTATCACATTATGGAAAGGAAGTTTTACACCTGCATGTTTAATTTACTAAATTGTCCACTTTATTCTAATACAAAGATATATTGTCTACCAATATAAGTTGCTTTTTACAAATAACCTCATTTGAATTAGATAATTTAAGAAATATAGAACACAATTAATCTATTATTTACAAAACACTATTTTAGTTTACCATTACATTACCCAGAGACAATAAAACGCCCCCAAAACAAATATTTTGCCGAGTTCAATAAAGATTCAAACCCGAACGATCATTTATCCTTCAATACATTACTACTAATAGGTGTCAATATTTACACAATAATTATTCTAAACAAAACTGAAATAATGTCGAAAACAAATATATGCATTTGCGCAAGTTTTGATGGATGTGCCATTTTATCTGAGAAAAAACCCCCACTATATTAGAGATTTTGGTTAATTTGTTGAATAAGTAGTGAAACATGAACATAATATATAATATCATATAATAACTATCTGATGCACAATAAAAACATGTTCTACAGATAAAAAACAAATCGATGTAGATACTATGGCAACCGCAAGAAACGAAACAAAACATTGTACTATCCAATAGAGTAAGTATATAATATACTAATGTTGAACATAGGTAATTTGTTGAACTATTTTGACAAGCAAATGTGATATTATAAATTAAAACTCATTACATTATAACTATAACAGGGAGTTTTCAGGATTAGCTTCGCAAATTACCCACTGATACTTTATTCACAATGTTAAAGATAATTTAATGTACAACGTACACACATTAAAATTAGATATCAAAAGAGAAAATAAAATTAAAGAATGTGTATCATTAAATATTGGTCTAAATGTTGAAAAAAAAAAATATAATAATATAGTAATAATGTCCCCATTTCGTCTCATAATTTATCCTATTTGATAAACTATGTACATTTTAAATATTTAAAATTAAATTCGAATTTATTTCAAAGTGTAAAAATTCTAAATATAAATAAATAGTAGTTTGCTATTTTGTCATTATTGATATGTTCGCAGATTACTAAGAAAATATAAAAACAGGCTTATTTGACAATACACGTCACTTCAACTAACCTTTTTTGGCGTCAGAAAGTTGATCTTTTGAGTCAGCAAGCTCCTTGGCCAGTTTACTGCGTTCGCCGGCTGCATCGACGGTCGTTGAAGAGGAGCCCTGCACATTAGTGGGGAGTGGAATTATGTGAGCTTAAGGACACCAGTAGCGTAGAAAAGATAAAATGCACGCACATAAAACACAGACAAATATCAGCCTGGGTTACTTATATGGTACATATATAGCTACTGTATTAATATTAGCGTGGAATGCTTTATAACAAATAAGTTTGTAACGTGACAATAAAGGGATTACACATTTTATTTCATGCGCATAAAATGATAGATATATTAATTAATACACGAAGTAAAGTAATAACTTTAGATGAGTAAGTTAAAAGTAGAAGTAGAAAAAGTACAGCGAAACAATCTATAATAGACGAATATTTGTATTAAGCATTTCATAACAGTCGGTTTTTTTTATAATGAACCAAAAATAGATTTATATTGCAAATTGTACATTGGGAAAAATGTTTCCTAATTATAATAATTCACAATGCACCTGACACGCTAAAATGTATAGACTTGCAAATGCTCCAATGTGTAATAACTAATTCAAAAGACAAAAATATTATAAAATCCGACCTATAACCTAAAAAAAAAATATATATATAATCGAAAGAAACAGTCAGTCATACAATAAAGTGCACATTAACCAAAAAGCACCCAATTTAATCCTCCCTAATCGACATGCAAGTATTGCTCGCCTCACCGCTGATGCCTTCTTCTCGGCTTGAGACATGAGCTGCATGGCGGCGTCAGAAGCGCTCTTGGCCTGACGAAGGGCCGCCTCATTGCTCGCCATCTGCTGCGCTTGACTGCTGATCAGACGGACGAGTCGAGCCAGAATCCTGTCCAAGTGGCCGAATATATAGGATCGAGTGGGGCGAAGAAATAATACCTTCCAAGTTCCACTTCATTAATAATCAGTGTAATTATCTTCGCTAAACCGTACACATATATTGCCAATAATAATTCTTACTGCATCTATCTGGCCTTAGTTGGAGTTAAATTTATAAACTAAAAGTAATACAATATTGTTTTAAGCAAATAATACCGATTGACTTATACGGCAAGTGGTCCAGCAAACTACATTTTGTTTACCAATTAAATATCAAATCGATAATCCTAACGGTACTGCTTAAAATGAAATTAATGTACGAATTCTATGTTCATGAATTGCTCGTGATTTGATTTCACTCTAGTTTATCAATTTTAATATTCATAATTGTTACAAAAAGAAGGACAAAGAAATTACATTCATACTTATAAAATATTATGTATATATGAAATTTAAAAAAAAGAAGAAGATAAAATAGTCCGTCGCACACAAAAGCAGCAAAAAAACTCAAACTAATATGGACTCACAGCCAAAGCAGAAGGGTAAAGAGGGTGATGTAGAGGTTGCGCTGAGCTCGGAAAGTCTCAAAATGCATGTGGTCCGCAGCATGTGGATTAGCACTCTGCTCCAACACCTTATCGTGATTGTCATACTTGTGGCTTGTGCGGAAGGCATCTACAAGCACGGAGGAGAGAGGTTTGGCAAAACAGAGTTTCATTATTTATTCATATACTTCATTAATACTAAAAATTAATTATTATTAATATATATATATATATTTTCTATTCAATTACACATTTAACTGCATTCTCCACTGTTTAAAAAGTTTAATTAGTGTGTATTTAATGATGCGAAAATGGTTATAAAATAGAAAATTTACGGAGAAATTCTACAGATAAACACGAACGGAGTGATTGAAGACATATTATTAGATATTTGCTTTAAGTACTTATGCAAACAAACTAATTTTCCAGTTTGTTGATTGTTGGTTGATTAATTCACCAGAATGAATTGGGCCACGCGGAAAAGAGAACGGAATAGTAAATAAACATTTTTGTTCAGTATCTAACAACTCTTTTAGATGGCAAACATGCAAACAATACAACATTTATATATATAAATGCTTTCAAATGAAGATCTATCAATATTGTATATTTAATTATTTTATATGTATTTAAAAGCAGAAGAGAACAGTGTTTAATAAGTATGAATGGGTGATTACCTGCAGCCAATATTATGAGTGCTAATATCATAAATTTATAATAGATCGAAAAATAAGCACCAAGCCAATTCATTAGACGACTACGAAATACGGATTGCCATCTGAAAATACAGTAAAAGCATGAAAACATAACATCATGTGAGAGATCATAAATACTACATATATTAACACAGTAGTGGCCGATGTAAAAGCCCTGTTAATTTACAGTTTGTTTATTTTATTTAAAACTTATTTTCATATAATAAACAAAATCAAAAATTATATTGTACAAGAGTTAATTATGTTATTGCTTCAAGAAATAAGGCGATATACAAATTTTACATATTAAATTTTATGATAGTGTGTACATAACATATAAGTTTTTCTTTCACTTTTGAACAGGTTAAGAGGTATTTTATAGGAATAAACAGTTACCTTTTAGGTGAGATGAAGGGGAGCAGCAGAAGTAGAACAAGCCCCATTTCGGCATACATAAAGCCAGTTACAATTGTCCATTGCAAGGTCATATTTGAGTGTTAATAAAACAATAATCTAAAATGATTATGAAAGTGATAAAGTATAAAGCAAAAATTATTTAAATACAAATAAGTATACAAGGAATTACATTTAACTTAAACATAAATAACTGAAATTAAGACTCACAAACAACAAAACATTATTTGTTTGATATATATATATGGAGATATTGCAAACAATTATAATACTAATTATCCAGTGTAAAACACTGGCAATCTTTATATAATAGGTCACATATAATTCTTTTCAAAGAAATTTATTAATATTTAAAGAGCTAGTAAAAATGTAGCATGATAGTTAGAACATTGGATGCAGAGCTGTGTACACTCCAGTGATATAAAATGAGCTCTTGTTGATATATAGAAAGAAGATAAGTAGACTTTTCAGATATAAAAATAAAAAACAACCTTACATAATTAATAATAACTTACATTTTTGTCTATTTTATAATTCTGTTAGTAAGGATAACTTTTTTTGAAAGACTATTCAACAGTCTGTCTATGTTGTACATTATTTATTATTCTACATAGATCATAATTTTTGAATTATTACATATTGTGTGCTCTAAGACAATGAAAACTAGAAACAACTAATAATATATTGATTTTATATAGCCATAATAAACTAGTAGGCAGTATGAATGAAAAAAAAATTGAATAAAAAAGCATATTATTATTGTATTATTTTATTAACAATCTATTATAAATCATAAATTATACATACAAGTTATAAATCTATTTATATCATTTATATATAGTTACTAAATATTATAAATAATTATATATTAAAACTTAATAATGTATATATATAAACTTAAAACATATTTTATAATGTTTATATTATAATTCCATCTCTAAGGACAATTGAGAAAAAACAATATTTTATTAATAAGATAACATATAATTGTGTAAACTATTCATGGTATTTTCACTAATATATACAATACAAATTTTATTGTATAAAAAAGACTTACCATCATTGGACCTTATAAATTCCAAAATACTTTGTTGGAAGTAAGTATGCTAATACCTAGAAAAATATATTTAATACACTTTAATAGTGTATGACACAACTTTTTCCAAAAAAATAAAAAGCTGTCTTAGTTAGCATAATATTCTACAGCTGTCACATTTTGAAATAGTGAGAGGAGTGATAAATGTAATTATATATATGAATATATATGTAGTTATCTTCATTGGCCATCTTGTACATACATTACAATAAAATAATTAATGTGGAAGAAGTGGTGATCATTTATTTATGATTGCTCTCAAGGCAACTATAAATGGATTCCTTTAAAGTGCAAAAAATCATGGCTTAATTCCTTAAAAGCCATGATTTTGACACTATACTTGATTATATTGTTACGTTTTTATTTATTTTTATACAAATTTTGGAAATAAGTTTTTTGGTCTTGCTATTTTTCATATTTGATACTTATGTTTTGTTTATTTATGTATGATCTTTGACTGATATTATGATATTAATATTATTGAACTCTCATCTCCATATAAACTATCAAAGCTGCAAAGACCCTCCAGGAAATATCAGCTATATATGTTATATTTTTATTTAACTATAAGTATATAAAGGTGATCCCATAATTAGCATCCTAAATTATTTCATTCAAATTTTGGTAAAATTTTATGCTAAATAAACAAATAATATATCAATAAATTTATGGCTATCTCCATTTTTTAGTTTTTTAATATATGCCTATATTTTAAAATACCTACATAAATACACTATTAAAAGCTGGTGGCCACAACCACACCACAATTATCAAGAATCTTCTCAATTATTAGACCTCTAGTAATTAAGGAGATTCTAGATAATTGTGCAGTAGTCCACATTAAAATAACTTAATGCGGGAAATTTGAATGAAATAATTTGGGACACTAAAGTACAGGATTGCAATATATAAATGTTGGCAACCTAGTGTAAATTTAGACCATTTGTCAAACTATATGCAAATAAATATGTGGTCAGCCCATTTGACAAATGGTTGACCATATGTAACTTTTACTTATTGTATATATATAATTGTAGTTATAATGTATAGTTCATACTTAATCTGTCTGAGATCAATCATTTTAGAATGGCTGACCATATATATAAAATTATGTATGGTTGACCAATTGTCAAACTGGTCAACCACATGTATATTTCAGTATAGTCAGACCAATAGAATATTGCTAAATAGAGTTAAAACTCTTCTTAATTATTGATAATAGTTTGATACTACTTTTTTTATTATGCTAAAGATTTAGTAAATAATACTTTAAATAGAATACCTCTTAAATAGTAAATGTGTTATTGGATACCTACAAATGTAACTGCACAAATGTAACCTACAAAAGCTAACTGTATTTTATAGATTTGTGTGATATGTAAAAATTGTAAAAGTCTCAATAATTAATTTAAAAACCAAAAAAATAATAATACATATCTATTACCTATTTATGTATGTAAACTTCATTAAAATATATTGATTTTCTATCAATAAAAATGTATAATGCCAAGCATATGAAATCAATAAGAGTGAAAACTCTATATTTAATCAATCAATGGTCAGACTATTTGATAAATGGTCTAATTTATATATTACTATAGATATAGTGACTAATATAAACCAAGTCAAAGGGTTTTGTCAATTTATTTAGTCTGTTTAGTTTATAAAATAATTGTAACTAATAAACCATTTTTATATATTCTGGAAACTTGTAATTTTATTATACATTTCAAAACTTTTACATATTACAGGGTTCCCGCGCTTTTTGAGCAATGGTTTTCAAGGACTTTTCAAGGATTTTCAAGGTCCAAAAGACAAAAAAT
>JAYRBW010128901.1:0-16231 GCA_036023295.1 Invenusta paracnida
AAAATTATTACTCGAGAATCTCGAGTAATAGATATAACGTATATATTCTCGAGTAATAGTAAAAAAAATTATTACTCGAGATTCTTGAGTAATAGATATAACGGTTAAAAACTGCTATTCACTTCCAATTTCAGAGGAAAGTTTCCAATTCTACAGTTGGCTGTCTGGCTTTTAATGAGGTAGATGTAGATTGTGTTTTTGCTTTTGAGATTGTTTTATTTGGGGTGGGTGGTGGAGTAGTGATGGTTCATATAATACACTGTCTATATTAGTATTACTATGTATAATAGTATTATACATAATTAATTATTAATAAATAGTAATACTAATATAGTCTATTATATGAACCATTGTGATAATATTTTATACATTATTATATTCTGATTGTGTATTTTAGTCTGCAAATGCATTCTTCACTTTCAATTCTGCAAACAGAATTGAATAAGGGCGAGTTGATTTAATTTGGTGTTTCTTATTACATGGACCTCGAAAAAGTGAGGCATGTGGGCAGAAAAAAAGAAAATGATTTGACTAAATTTTCAAAGTACCATCTGCAATCCTCACAGCAAAGAAGTGCTTATTTTACTAGTTTAAACAATAAAACTAGCTTTAAATGTAGCAATATAATTAATATGTTACATATATTCTTATTTATTATATATATATGTGGGTATGTATATTACTGAGTATATTTTAAAATAATTGAGTTACATCTTTCATAAATAATTTAAATTTTTGAAAAATAAAGAATTTGATTATTTTAAACAAGTATTTTAAAAATGTTGGTAATTTGTTTGCATCAGGTTTAAACCTTGCTAGGACTACATGACTGCATTTACGTTAAATATGCACTGTTACATTAACTTTTAAAATAAAAAATATTAGTGTTTTTCTTTTGCTGCATGATATACATAAATTTATAAAAGTTATACCTGCTTGTATAGATGTATACATACTTTAATCTACTATATATTCTATGTTATATATTTTCTTATCCCATTTTTTTCATTAAAAAATGCTAAATTTAGGTCAAGGAATTTAGATACATAAATATATACATAATATGAAGTACGCATAAACTGGGCCTGTTGGTCTAAATATTTTTTATTTTATTTATTAAGTTGTATATGGATACATATCCCAGTGAAAATAATGTGTGGAGTAAACGAGGCTTTTTTGGTGGGATATGAGCATATACCCTCTTTTACTTTTTACCATGTTCATCCCATGCATTCAGTATGGATAGTATGTAGATATTGTTGACTGTCAAATCTGCAGAAGATGGAAACTATAACATGGCTTAAATATCGGTTGAGTATTTTTCAATTCATCATTCCATCACAAAAAGTCTCAATAATTACATAATTTATGAACATAGAAATCAGAAAGGAATATTTGTTTTAGTTTTTTACAAACATATATATATTTTTTAAATATTTGAAGGGGCAACATACCCAAACTGGAATATTGGAATTGGCATTAATGGAATGAATTACACTTAATTTCAATTAAAATTATTAAAAAGTGAGCTTATTATCTAATTTCTCTATTGCACTAGATTAATACTATGAATACAACATACTAATATTACATTATAAACAGTAAATCTATATATTTAATTTTAAACACATTTTCAATTTATTCAAAATTTTAGATAATTTTTTTGAAACTGGAAAAAGTGAGGTGGGCATAACAAGAAACACAAAATTGAATCAACTGAACTGCCAAGAAAGTATTGTGATATTCCAGGATTAATAAATGAACAGGTTTTTGGTTGTTTTTGTTTACCAGTATTATTTAATTATTTAAATTTTAGTTTAGTTTTCTTATTGAAAATCCATATCTTAAATATTATTTTGAAAGCATAAGTATCTTCTTTATACTGTTGAATACATAAATTATTATTATTTTATTCTATATAGCCATAGGACATATAGATTTAAGCCAATTGGACTTTGACCAAGTTAACTTAGGCTAAGTTAGATAAGGCCAAATAAAATAAAGCCAAGATGACTTAGGTTAGGCTGAGTAAACCTGTTACCTACCTAATACTATATACAGGATGGTACAAAAGAAACCAAACCCAGTAAAATATTCAATATTTTAAGAACATTGTATCAGTTTTGTGTCTTAATTATTATGTGGTGTCCTGGTACCTTGGAATTCCTTGAATTTTTGTCATAACATAAAAATTCCTTGAATTTCTTTGAAATTTATGTTTGGATATCTGTAATTTTTTTGTATTTTTTAGATAAACTATTTTGTTGAACATACATATTATTGGGTGAATATTGTATTAAATACTTTGTTAAAAAATGATTGAATTTATACCATTAGAAGACTGACTTGATACATTTTATAATGAATTTCTTGGACCTTCAAAAAATTCATCAGAACTGTGGTCCATAGTTTAAAAGCTGATCACAATGTCACATGGTCAAGTAACTGTTGAAAGAGGATTTTGAAAAAATAAGGAGCTGCCATGTGTCAATCTGAAAGAGAAGATACTAATTGTGAAAAGGACAACTGTGGATCATGTAAATAAGGTATATATATATATATATGCCTTGGTTTTATTGTCTTTACAAATTTCACATAAATATTACAGATGACAATAAAGTTGTTTCTATTCTCTTATTATTTCAGATCAGTGGTATTGGCAATTTTGAAGTATCCATCCCTAATGACCAGTGTTAACAGTGCCAGTCAATTATACCACATCTATCTTGATGATCTAAAGAAGAAAGAAGAGGATGAAAAGTTTCAGAGTAGAAAAAGGGCAGCCATGCAAGAAATTGATAAATTGAAATCAAAGCATAAAAGACTGGAGTTGCAGGAGAAGGATGGTTAGAAATGTAGATAAATTGGCAGAAGACAAAGGAAGCACATCACTTATTGTGGAGTTGAATGTCTTGTGCAGAGCTGCCCATGAAAAAAGGAATCAGATTCAGCATGTTTCTGATAAACTCAATTCTTTGATGACTGATTTTGCTAAAGCATAACTTGTTCTGTTTCTTTGTTACATCAACTAGATACATTAATAATTTATGTTTTTTACATAACACTACCTGACAAATATCTTGGCAAATGGTTTATGAAATCAACATGCATTTGTAATGTAATCTAGTTTTGGTCAAATATTGTAATAAAAGTACAAATGTTTATTGATTTACCTATGTAATACTTTTAATATTGCGGAAAATATGCCGTACTAAGTCACTTTTAACTCATTTTCTTTTCAAAATTCCTTGATTTTTTTCCCATTATTCCTTGAAATTTCTTGAATTTGATAGTTAAAAGCGTGGACACCCTGAACTGCAGCTAGTGACGAAGTGTTAGTAAATAATATTTTAGTTATTATGCTTGTTATTTTGCTATATACTTCAAAATTAGTGGAATATAACACTTCGTGATTATATTCTATTATTTGTTATTTATTAACACTTCGCTCAGGAGTGTACAATTGGTAAAGATTATCAAAAATGTGTTTTATTAAATAGATTATACCCAAAAATCTTACTATTTTTTCACTATTTAACAATACTGAATATTGACCATTCAACAAAACAATATCATCATGTTAATAGCTCATTTATCTTATTAGAACATATCAATATCATCGATTACTTTCATATATTCGTACTTCCCTTTCAGCGCAGTGTTTTTCTAACAAAACGGTTAATTTACGAAATTCTTCATTTGGTGGTTTGTTAATAAAATTTACTAATTTGAATTATACTAATTGATTTATCTGATACATTCTTAACTAGTATTCAATCTAATTTAACATTGGCCGCTTTTATTTTTTGCATTGTTCTTAAATTAAATTTAGAATTTGCATTAAACTGAAAAGTTGATTACGCATAAGTTTGTTAAATATACATAGATTTAAAAACATGCTACTTGATTAAATAATTCTGTTAACAATTTTGAATTTTTATATATTATGTATACACGTTTTATTTTATAATGCATTATCCATTTTTTTATCATAACCATTTTTATTATTATTTTGAGTACTTAAGAGATGGTATATAATGCTTTTTATTATCTATTAACTATTTTAAACTATCATTGTGTAAAATTATATGAGTTATAATGAATATAATTACATAATATTGAAAATATTTTTGTTCACAATATCTAACATAATTTTATTGTAATACTTTATTATTAGGGCAATGATTCGAAACAAATAATGACAATATTAAACGGAGGAAAGGGTATGTTTATGAATAATATTTATTTTTATTAACATAGGATATGAGTATATGGAGTGTGTACTTCTTCTGACTAAACCTTTTAAGAAGTTGAAAAGTATATATTATTGTATGATATTATTAATTCATTTGAAAACAAATCATAGACTTTGATTCAGTTATAGATATTATGTTCTACCAACTCATGCTTCTTTTACTTGAATTATGCATAGTAAACATGTGATACATACGAGTAATATGTAATTTAAATTATTTACTTAATTTGATAGTTTCTATTTTCTGTTTAAACCTTGTGAAGACAAGCAATTTGTAAAATTTTAGACTATATTTTTTAAGCACCAAATAAATTGCTATTTCTCTGTCTTTTGTTACTTTGCAAAAATTACTTACACTTTAAAGTGTATACACTATGTGCCAAAAAGAATAATAAAATTGAAATTCACACATCTTAAACGATTCACTGAAAGACGTTTATTATTTGCTCCTAGAATTTTGACTTCAAATAAAATCAAGTAGAGGGAGTGTTACTCATCCCAAATAAATAGGAACTAATATTTACACACTTGCTAACATTTAATTTATGTTTCAATTGAAATTTAAACATGTAAAAGGTGCTATATAAGGCTTTCACGTTTGTACTTTATAAATGTATTATTGTATTTGATTACAATGTGTGAAGTTGTACATAAAGATTGCAGGCGTAACCTTGTCATTGGATTGTCACGGCTAACTTTTTCTGACAGTTAGAATTATTTTTGATGAATAAAAAAAGCATCTATCTATATAAATGGATTAGTGAGTTCAGAAACCTTCCGGACAAGAACTTTGGGAGGCCATGAAAGACATCTTCCAGAAGCGACAGACTTCTCTATAGACTGGTACTTTGTAACCAGATTTTCAGTAGTCCCCAACTACATCAGCGTTGGCTAGAAGCGGTTTCCATTTAAACGCTTTACAGGCACTTTGGAAGTGTAATAATAGGAGAGTTTTCTATTTGAGTCCAGCAAATATCACAATAAGACTTCGGTGGTGTATGGCGCGGGCATATTGGCGTGAGGTATTGGATCGTATCGTCTTCATAGACGAGTTTCGGTTCAGGTGACGATTGAATTTGAAACCCATAGATGTAAAATGAAATACTAAACTTAGTGTTACTAATCTGAACCTCTACCCTTTACTGAAAACGCGAAATCGGTTCTTTTCAGAGATTTCACAAATTGATTGATACTATAAAATAAATTTAATTTAACCATTTTATTAGCTTAAAAGGTTCTTATTTCTTTTGGCACGTAATGTATAATTTTTACTTATTTATATGTTCTAATTTATATACATATATAGTGTAAATATAACGTTTATTTTTAATTCATAAAAACATGCTTAAATTGTAACCTTAACAATTCTAACCTGTAATCTGTATAACCTAATTCAAACGCTTTATAATTTTAATACTATTTAATTTAATCAAGTATATAATTAGTTGATTGTATAGTTCATGTTGCTAGGAGACAAATAGGTGTGAAACTATTTCTGGAAACGTAGCCTTTAGTTATAATTAACTTATTTTTCATCAAAATTGTTTTATATATTTTTTTATAAATTGCTTTCTGTAATGTGTGAGAAAAAAATGTTTTTATCATTACCATTTTGGCACGGCATGCTAATTTAACTATATTACACAGGACATCTTAGTTTATTTTAATATCATTAAGTATACAATATTGTTCATTCTTTTACATTTGAATTTATAGTAAATTTAATTTCTGACTTATTGTAAAGATATTGTCTAAACTGGGTATATGTGTATACTACATACTATTAATTTTTGAAACAAATTTAATTCAAAATATTTAAAATAACTACAAACTATCCTTGGTGTAGATTATAATGGCCATGCAATACCTACATTTGATGGATTTTCTAAAAAGAGAGGTGAAATAAGATACATTTTTTCAATTATGATTTACTTAAATTATCTGTAATAAATAGTGCAGATGTAGTATTGTATTCTATAAAGACTAGGTTGAATTTTAAGAATTTACTTTCAGCCTTTACTGCAGTTAAAAAATACAAACTATATGTGTGAAATATTTACAATAGATTGTCCAATCGGTAAAATATTTTTTATCATTTCATCAAGAATTGACATTGCTATATAAATAACAAAACTATGTTATACGTTTTATTAATTTCATAGCTAAATGTACCTATGTAGTATATATTTTGTTTATCTTAGATACTGCGAAATCACACAAAAAGAGTGTGCAACAAAATCTACACTGTGCTTGGTAGATTCACACTGAAATAGTGATAATATTTGATAATATTATTTAATATTTATTTATGTTTATTTATTTGATTTTTTTAGTAAATTGCTTAAATCTTTTAATGTTTTTTATGTCTTTGTTGTGGAAATTCATATTTTAATCTCGGTCACAAATCCTTGTTAATATATTCACTTTCGGAAAATTGACTATTTGGCAGAAAGGCATGCAAAAGAGGACTATAGAGAGGCTTCTTTTTTGGCTTTCTAGAAACTCAAAAACATAAAAAAAGTCCAAGCTGTCCTTGTCCAAGAAAATAAAATAAAACTGAAATTATTTTTAAAACCTTTTTGCTTTCCGTGCCACGTATGAACTGTCTTTGTTTGGACGTATAAGAGACCATTACAATTTGCTTGATGGGGAAAGTGCTTAAACTGGAGTACCTATTCCTAAGCCTGTTTTATGGTGGACGAATGGCAAAAGGCCAAAAGGCAAAACGAAATTCACTATGAAATGTACATCTATGTTGACAGATATGTTGGCATATAATACATATATAGACACTATGGCGGACGAAAGGGGTCAAATGAAGAGGGTGAAAATCACCTTTATTTACACGTAATGTTGACACATAAACCATGGACACCTTAATAATAGTATCCTATTATTAAGGTGTCCATGCATAAAAATATGGCTCAGTCAATGTTTATAGACAGACAATGTATACATTTCATAGTAAATTTCGTTTCGGCCCATTTTGTCCGCCATACTTCTTCACCTTCTAATTGAATCTGGCGATCAAACCTTCATAGGAATATTACCACGGTAATGACTTTATCAAGTGAACCACTGAGCTATAGTGCAATCTTTGACAGCGGAAAGGTCTTGACATTCTTCAAGTTCGTGAGCAAAATTACGATGGAGCTTAAAACATATCTGGGTCACATAGGTAGTATGTGCAGTAAGAATTAATGATTTTAACAACCCTAGCTTTAAAGTAGTATATATTCATTATGACGTCCATGTCCTCAAGTATGTCTTGGTACACCGCTAAGGGTCTACGATATTCATAACGGATAACCTTCAAATATATTATTTGTATATAACAATGACAATTCTTGAATGAAATGTTTAAAAATATATTATTTATTTTAAAAAATTGTGAACATTTCACTTATAGTTTGTATTGGTCAATTATAGTAAATACTGAAAGTATGTTCCTAAAACCATACCCCGTCTTCATAGACGAAGGGTCAAACAAAACATTTTAGATAACTGAATTAGCTAAATTAATATTGTCTAATACAATAAAGAATTTACGTTACATATATCGCTTCCAGTAAGATATTTAGTTTAGTGTGGCAGTTCTTTAATTTTCCCCCCAAAAAAGGCGCTTGCCCTTGAAAATGAAGTAGATCAACATAATTTAACGAGACCAAAGAATGGAGGAATAAATAAATAAAACATCTGAAATTTCTTTGCTACAGCAGATAGGTAAAGAAAAAATGTTGCATTAACGTCTACCAAATGTATGAGCCATTGGTTGAATGTTTAGACAAAATGGTTTTTTAATGGATAAGTGTCACTAAATTAAGACATTAAATGATACAAGTGGTCATCTTATCCATATCAAGCTTGGAATTCTCCCAGCATTTGAAACGCAAGTATTATTTCTATGCTCAAGTCTCAGTGTATATCAATTTTTATTTCCTATGTTGAAATTGAAGGTAAAAGGAAAAAAGCGTAGCGTGCCATAGATGAAACATTTTAAGAAGTCTGCTGAAATGATACGTAAGGCAGCAGATATCACAATGTTTTGTTTTTGGGATTGTCAGACACTGAGAAACCCATATTAATGAAAGTGACATTTCAGTTTACTAATATCGTTGTTTCGTGATCAAGCAATACTGTAATGATCTCCTAATTAGGTAAAATTGTTTTTAACATTTTAATCAGTCAGTAAAATTGAAATCTTAGGTTTCACCATTCTTTCTTTTTACTTCACTAACAGATTATATGTATAACTGAAGATCTCGTACAACATTATGTTTATGACTTGCTGTCTGGGAAGTATCTTACAGAAGAAGTAATCTGTTAGAGGCTGTTGTGGGGGTACTACATATGTAAAACGAGTAACCTGATAAAATTGAGGAACGCTGCACCATTTTAGCTTGCAGCTGCGAGTATCTTGTTATTCAAAGAATCTTGTTATTCAATTTTCCTTCGTGTCATTTCGAATATAAAGTGGATATACAAATTTTACACGGTACTTATCAAATCAGCAAGGAAGAGTGTTAGGAATTAAGGCAGACTGAACTCGTTACTCATGTTATTTATTCACTGATATATTTATGAAATAATGAACTTGGATGGGGTAGTTTATAAATTTATGAAATATAAATGTAGAAGAATGCTTTTGAATAATTTTTTCGTTAACTGATAATTTGATATTCAATTGATTGTATAAAATGAGTACTATAAACATGGTATAATACTGTGACTAATATTAGTATAATATGGTAAATGAACCTATAATAAATTAATTAAAATTTTACTGATTTCTGAATACGCCCTGACGGTATGAGATTACAACATTTACATAAAAACTGCAGTAAAAAATATAATTTAAGCAATTTAATCAAAAGCTGAAATCACTAGAATGTAGGATCACGGATGTAGGATTATG
Organism: Invenusta paracnida; assembly: GCA_036023295.1. Classification (NCBI taxonomy): domain Eukaryota; kingdom Metazoa; phylum Platyhelminthes; order Proseriata; family Coelogynoporidae; genus Invenusta; species Invenusta paracnida. Next base: position 9,171 of record JAYRBW010128901.1, read on the forward strand.
AATGTAGTATGCCTGCGTATATATGACTGTATATGTTACCGATATAAAAACAATTATAAGTATATAAATGGAAGAAAAATTATTTTTTGAAAGTAGTATAAAATATTCTATTTTTCTAACCTTGGTTTCTATATAATACTTATTACATTTTTATCGTTACTATTTTTACAGGTAAACCAAAAAAAATAATTCATTCAACACTATCTTATATGGTATCTTCAATGAAACCTTCAAAGTAAGAAATATATTTTAGCATTTTAACTTTAAAATTTATATATTATAATATACATCTATTTCATTACATTGTTAACCTTTCTTGTACCAAGGGAAGGGTAATTAGCAAATTTGCTTAATTTATTTTTCATCCTAATACCTATCCTGTTAAGTATTAATAATAATCCATTAAATAAAATGTAATCGTCCTTTAAAACAAATGAAATCTATTGTTGATACACTCCGATCACAAATCTCTATTTAAATCATTTTTTCTTTCTCTGCCTTTTGTCGATGGTCTCCAAAAAAGTCATAGACTTAATTAACCCTTTTGTCCGATTATTTCCTATCGCATTTCTCCCTCATATAATCTTTCCATGCATCTCGCTTTGATTCTCTTTCCCATATTAGGATCTTTTTCTAATTTGAATTTAAAACATAGTTCGGGGATCTCTTAGGTAAATTAATTCTTTTAAATCATATGAATCGTAACCAAAAATTTATTTTTTATGCTGTTTCTCCTTTTGACCAATTTTCCGCTTCAACTTTTTCCAAAAAATTTTAGAACGTAAATTATGATTTTTATATAATTTCTCCTTAAATGCCATCATTATATTATTAATCTTATTGCTCAAAACTGTTTTTTCAATATTTATAATGTTTTTACAATATTAGTAAATCTTTGAGTTTTATATTATGGAAAATCTTCTTTCATCAACCTTCTTTTTTTTAGTACACATTGAATAATTTTAGTTTATTTCTAATAATTCTGACCTTAAACAGTGAATATGCCCATAATATCTTAGCAATTGCAAATTAAGAATTTAATCTTAATTGGTTAATTTAAAAAAAACTGTTTATCTTACTAATTATACGTTTTATCTACGAATAGGAGCATAACTATTCTATTTGCTCGAAGTATTTCCAAAATACATTTACTCTAATAATTATTTCCAGTTTATCTCATATTGATTAATATAAAATTTAGCCTCGTTCGGAATTATTTCTTCGCGCTTTTCGTATATTCAAAAAATGTATATTCTGAATAGAATATATTTTTTTATGATTAAGTTTTCTCGCAATTAAATTATGAAATCTTTCTCTTCTAAAATATAATCATTGTTCCCTATATGTTCCCATCTTTGATTTGACCCCTAGTATATCTTTAGTTTAAATTTTAATATTGATATTGTTTTTACCTATCCCTCTTCTGTCGAAACTAGTATTGTTTTTAATACACCTAAAGTTAATAAAAATGTTGATGTCTATAAAATTTCTTGTAGACACTTAAAAGTTCTTCATTGATAAGAGTGGCAGTGATCTTCCCATTCGTGTAAAAGAACACACAAAACTGCTATTTTCAATTGCACCATAATAATGCTCTTGTTGTTTATTCTTTTATATATATAGCTAAAAAATTTGATTTCAATGTCTCTTCAATTTGATATAGATGTAATAGTCTCAATGTTAGACAGGTCATCGAAACCACGTTTATTAATTATTCTAATAAAAGTTTGTTGCATCTGAACTATGGATTTTTAATATTAACGTTAGTACAGACAACTTTCTGATTAAGTTTTCTTCTTTTATTATTGCTATTTTCCTGTCCTGGGTATTTATCTTTTATATATTAAATTTTTGACGCATCTATCTCTACATAAGTATTTTCTTTTTCATTTATTATACCATACTAATGAGATAAAAGATATTAAAAGCTTGGTAGTTTCTCCAATGAAATAATTTTAATAATTTTGTATATATTTATGTTAACTATAATTTTAGGTGGATATTTATAAATTTTATACAATTTATCTGATCTACTTAACAATTTATCCAGTAATATTGTAAATTTATACTTGAAAAATATCATAATTATATTTTACGTTTTAAAGGAATAAATCTTCTTTGACTATGACAAAATTATTTTAAAACTTATTTTCTGAGTGTTATTAATTAAATATATTCACTTTTTTTAAAAACGTTATTGTGGAAAATCTGATTATTATTTTCTGTTTATTTAAAAAGCAATTTTTATACTACACAACTGAATACATGTATACATTTTAATTTTTTAATTTGATTTTTTCTTTAAATTGAATTATACAGGAAAATCAAACGATGTTCAGCAGGCACACCAATGTTTAACGCAAGCAACACATTGGGAACAGTGGATAAAAACTTATCAGACTATGATGAACTTTATGAAGGAGTCAGTCCGAACGGTAATTATTAATTCTAGCATAGATGACTTTTGAAATTATATAATATAATAATTGTAATTCTTAAATATATTATTCTTTGAAAAACATGCTTTTATGCCTTCAAAGGAATGACTAACGGGTTGGACAAACATGATCAATACAGATCATTCTATAAAATCTTATGCGATCAGTTTCCATATAGGCTCATAATTTTAACCTTTTCCGTATTTTCAAACCAAACCAAATTAAATTAATATATTCATTAAGATCAAAACTCCTTATAATTTTAATATCTATTGTTGCATTATTATTTCCATTCTAGATCATTATATCAATATATGTATAAGTAATACATTTTTTCTAATGATCAGGGTTCACACGACCCTTCGAGAACCCTTAAATTTGATCTAACTTCTCGAAAACCGTTAGAACCCCTTGAATTTTGACATAACCTTTGAAACTTAAAATTCATTACGTTAAATAATTTAAAAAAATGTTATTTAAAAAACGAAGGTAAATATTGCTTAAACAAAATAAAATTATATTTGATAATATTTTTATTTAATGTGAGAAGGTACATGCATTATATAATTTGTACATATAAGTGAGAATTTTCAACCTCAAGGCAAATTGAAACAAGGGAATTCGTTATAGCTTTGGTCAAAAAGGTGAAACACAAATCTCCAGTGTCATATTCACTATATCACAGTGTTACTTGCTTGTATTCTAAAGCAATCCTGTTGGAGACAGAAGATCAGCCATCTGGGATATTTTCGTCTTTATTGTGAACTATGGACTTTTTAGGATGGATTAAAGAGCTAAGTGTGATGCAGCTAAACAAAAAATAAATAATTTCGTCGCGATCAGGTATCAAGTCCATTGAAAAGACAGGCACTTGAAGATTTTCTCTCAGGAATGGATCGTTCGGATTTGTTTTATGAAGAAACAAGTTGCAATAGTGATCTCCGTAACTTCTGGGGTCTTGCTCGGAAGATTCTTCTTCTATCTCATGGACATGCCACAGTTGAAAGGAGTTTTTTTGTATATAAGGCGATTGCTTATATGATCCTTTCAAAAAAGTCACTCATTACAAAAAAGAGGATTATTGTTCATGTAAAAAAGGTATATTCATTTCATTTATATATGTTAAATTTATAAATATATTTTGTTAATAATATGTTTATATGTTTATATATAATATTTGATTATAATAATATTTTTCATTACTAATATTAATTAGGTCGGAGGAGTTTCAAATGTAGAGAGCACACCTGCCCTATAAATGGCCTGTGCAAGTGCAGCAAGATCTAAGTATTATTCATATTTAGACCATCAAAAGAAGTAAAATGCTGAGCATAAAATAAAAAAAGTAAAGCTGGAGATGTAAAAGCCCAATAACTGAAAACGAAAATGCGATGAATGGAAGAGGAGAAAGAAAATCTCATGTGTGATGCAGACAAATATGCTGAAGAGGCTGAACGGGATGCTAAAGTACAAGTGTGAGATTAGAGCGTACAATCTCTGAATGATTCGATGTATACATTTTATCGTATAACATTAATAATGCAAAGCCACTGCAAATAATTATTGTGCCCATGTGTAAATTATTACTGCAGCTGAGGAGGTTTATTCGAGTGATATCTGAATGTATAACTTATATCTAGATAAAAATAGATTGCTGCCGTGTTTCTGCCGTGGATTAAATATTTTATGATGGGCATTTTACTGTTTCCCATATTAAGGAATAGAAGAAATTTTGATTTTGGCCAGTTTACATGAAAATGCATATTTTTCAGAAATAACATATTATTCATATTTCTTATAAAAATGTTACATATCATTTTGTTCATCTAGTTATTAATTATCTACATCTTACAATCAAAATTAGAGTTACAACTCATATTATTTATTATGCAGATATATATATTGGACTATCGTTATCAAGCTTATTTTATAGCAAAAATTAGAGTAGTAACTGATATTAAAATATATTTAGATGTTAAATATTGTTATATATACAGCTAATTGTGATTGTAAGATGTAGATAATAACTAGATAAACAAAATAATATGTAAAATTCTTATAATTTAATTTCTGAAAAATGTGCATTTTTATGTAAACTGGTCAAAATCACATAATTTTCTCCTCTTCTTAAATATGGGAAACTGTAAAATACTCTTAGAATATTTTATCCACTGAAGCAATCCATTTTTACCTAGCTACATGTTATACTTTCAGATTTTGTGGTCATTAAATCTGGTGCTTTCACTTGAATAAACATCAGCTACCGGACTAAATGAATACATTTCAACACGTCTGAAAATCATGTCTTATTATTTATTGTCTAGTAAATATACTAGTAGGAATTATACTAATCGTTTTATATATAATCATATACTAACACATATCGTTTTCATTTGCACTGAGTTTATTTTTATGTTTATTTTAAAGGAGGAGTCTGCTGAAATGCATTAAATTATTAATTAAAAATCATGTATGTGGATGTAAACATATCGTTGTGTTTTATATATTTAAAAAATTATTGTTACTTTTCAATTAACAGTAACCTCATTACAACCAATGTCCCATTTCCTAAGTAATTACATTTTTGAAAAATCACATTGAATAATACATTTTTCAGTAAATGTCTTAGTGCCATATTTTTACCTTTAAATATATACATAAGTTTTAAATATATATACATTTTTAATCAGTAACTGAGATGCACATTAGTGTAACAATTTTGCATTTAGTTTTTGTTAATATTAATAGTTTAATTGAAGAATTTTACCAATCGCTGCATACTCGAGTGCTAGACGCGTTTCGCTCTTTATGGAGCTCATCAGTGACATGCAGAGTATCGTACCGTGATCCTCACGATTACAGTACGAACACTATAACCGCTTGACTACTGGAGCTAGATCGATGGCAAGGAAGACTTTCTAGCCATTACGGCAAATCCGTATCACACGCACTATATTAGAATAAAGATAAATCCAAATCAAGTGATGTTTAGTTACGACAAAATGGAGGGAGACACATGATGTCGTGGCTAAACATCACTTGGTATTAATAGTTTAATTTTTAAATGTTTAATTTAAAAATAGTTACATCTTGATACTCTTAAGGTATTTTTCACGGTTTGTGACATTATATCCAGAAATAATATTTCCTTGAATAGGTTATTTTTTCGAAACAATTATTGCTAATAAATTTTACTAGATATCTTTTTTGAATGCTGACCACTGTAACAATTGTACATTGTGGACAGAAGTAGCCGATCAGCCACAGTCATCTATTCTTCGCCACCTCGCTGGCCAACTGCATATCGGTATGGACCTGACGAGCATAACTCTCCCTACTTACATTTTGGAGCCACGATCTATGCTGGAGATGTACTCAGACTTTCTCTCCCACACGGATCTCTGGGTTTCAATCGGGCAGGAAGCCACGCCCCGCGACCGATTCGTTGCTTGTGTACGCTGGTACCTCTCTGCTTTCCATGTTGGTCGACACCCGACTGTGGCTAAGAAGCCCTACAACCCGATTCTGGGGGAGGTGTTCCAGTGCTATTGGGACCTACCATCCAAGTCAGCTGTTTCCTCATCACTCGTAGAGGAGCAGTCACCAGCGGAGCATCACCACAAGAACCACCACAATCATCACAGTGGTCACATGACTGCGCATCATTTTGATCCTATGAGCACGAGCAGTCAGGATCACCCGATTACATGGGCTCCCAAAAACTCTGTTGTTTTCATCGCAGAACAGGTAAAAGTGATATGATTGTATGTAGCCTTTATATCCTCAAGTCTTGCAAAAAATATATGCCTCAAAATATGCACCTGCGTTTTGGAAATAACTATAATTGTACCATACTTAGTAGTTATTTTCCCATGTCGTATGTACATTTAAAATCCCCTAATTTCATACTATTCATTTAACAGTGTGAAAATAACCAGTTATTTTCACACTTTTTAGTTAATTTCACACTTTTATTTAATATTAAAAAAATAATCAAAACAATGCAGAACTTTACAGAACAATCAAAACAACAATAACAAAAACATACAGTCGCCCAGCAAGAGGAGAGAATATAGCGTTGTCCTTTATTCAAATGAAAATTTCAAAACATTTGTGTCTCCGTTCGTTCGCCTCAATAAACATTCGTTTTGATGTCGATGTTGAAGATATAATCAATTCATTCGTATGGCTAACTCGTTTGATTTGAAGTTGATCAACTGAGGATGTTGCCGCTTTTGAATTATCATTGTAGGTCACAATATTTAAAGTCGAAATTGGGACTGACATTGACCCCTGAGCATTTTTATTAATAGGTGCCAAAGCTGCAGAAGCATTAATGGTTTGCTGACTTGTTCTACTTCTACTGTATTTACGTAGTGAATCAAGGGATCTGTTGCCACTTCTTTCTTGAATCGTATGTTCTGCAACATCAGCGTCATACATTTGAGAAATGCCTGTTGCTTTACCGCTATGTGCACTGAACCGTCCTTTCAATTCGGCTCTCAATGCAATTCCACGTACAATTTTTGACAAATAATTAACCCCCATCGGCTGCTTTGAAAACCGAATCGTGTCCATGAGATTGGGGAGAGGACGACGATAAAATGGTGCGTTGTTATCAAC
>JAYRBW010128912.1:0-38428 GCA_036023295.1 Invenusta paracnida
GATGTTAGAATCCTACGTATATGTATATTAAAAAAATCTTAGGTAAGTGAAATACACATTTTTAAAGATATATATATATACTATTATGAACAGTAATTTTATTAATAATTTACTCTAATAGTGGCGAATAGGGGCAAAAACAATCCTAATTCGAGAAGATCCTCTAATTCGCACCAATAATCCTTTAGAAATGGTTTCTAAATTAATATAGAAAAAAATCGATTAAATAAAAAAATCTGTAAAAGTTTTATATATATAAGGTCTTAATTAATAATCCACTTTGGTCGGAATAGTTTTCTTTTGTGAAATAACCTTCATGTTTTCTGGTTAGAAGAACTTTCGTTGGTGCTTATTCGTATTCATATTTCATACGTGGTTTTGGTATTATTTAACCGCAAGGAATCCTCAAGAAAATCTGAAGAAAAGCCTTAACTTTTATTATATACCTATAAAATGAATAACTTTTCATATCTGTAAGTGTATAAATACTGTGACTATTATTATCAGGCAAATCGGCTGTATGGTTGATTATTCTGGAAAAATCGTGTGTAAAGGACCTTTTGTATTGAAGTACTTGTTAAGTAGTACTATATATTATCAATTTAAAAGTACAATCAATCTGTATATATATATTTAACAATCTTATACTCTAATACTAAAGGAATTTTAATTTTACAAAAATTATCAATTTGAATGCGTAGGGTATAAAATCAAAATCAAAAATTTTACCATTGTGAATAAAAGTTTTTTGTTTAAGTATATTTTTTTATATCATATTTGTTATGGATAAAATTCTAATTCTTATTTTATGATAATAAATGGCAATAAATGACAATATCTGAAGACACAAAAGATTAATAGTTCTCAGTTAGAATTTCCATCATAATTTACAATTAGTTAAAACTGTTAATAATGGGAAATATAATGACATTTTAAATACATATATATATATATATATATAAATAATGTTATATCACTATTTGTTAAATGAAAACTTGAAACACTTTGCTATAAACAGTTTCAAAACTTATAGATCATAAATATTTTTACAATTAGTTTTATCAATGCTGACCATTAAACAATTCAGGCAGACGAGATAGACGTACATTAGGGTCTGCTAAACTTCGAGCCATTTTTTATTCATGCGGCACAAAATTCCATTTATACACGCGGTCTTATTCGTTTTTATGTTCCCTTTTCTAGCGTTGTCTTTTTAATTTATTTTTACCTACATTGTTTTTATATACACATCTTACATATATTTATATTTGATAAAAAGAAATAAATATTACATGATACCATGATTTGCTTCTAGTAAATATTTTTAGTCATGTTTTTCTAAAAATGTTTATTAAATAACACTTGTCAGAAATCTTCTGACAAATAAATTTGATTTAAAAATAAATATCTTTATATATTATCTGTTTAAAAATCATGCACTTTCTCTATTTTTCCATTCAATATTGTATAATTTCTTGAATTTAACATTATCTTTGAGCGTTAGTATTAAAATGTCATTATTTCCAATATAATCAATCGTTTTAGTATATTTCCGATAAACTAATACATAATATATATATATATATATAGTTTATTAAGAATTACCATTGCATTCTGTATGATATTTAATTCATTATTCAATATATATAAAAAATTATCAATTTAAAACATTTAAAAATATATGAAATAAATGCACTAAATAAATATATTAAATAAAACTAGGCTCAATATATTTAGATTTCAAAAAAATATGTTTATTAAAATAAATTAAATAATACTTAAGCGTTTTAAATTAATTATCTATTTTTAGTTACTCGTAATTGGATAATTAGATTAACCTATTTTCTTGCAACAATCTTTAAATGATTAATTACTTGTCAGTTATGATACTTGTCCATAATGTAATTATAACATAATTTTAATCTTATAATTTAAGCGTTTTTGTTTTCATAATGCGTCATCGAGTCAAAAATGGAAGTCGATAAAGATACTTAAAATCAGCTAATACCCTTTCCTATGTATGGGTGGGATTTCTATTTTACGAATGAAGAAAATACGTAAAAGCATTCCTAATTCACATAAATGATTGTTTCCTATATATTTTATAATTCACCCATCTAAAAATTCATAAAATATCATGCTCCTGAAATAGAAAATTTAGGAAAAGATTGTTTTAGTTTTAATGTCAAAAGTATTTATTGAAAAAACAAACCAAATACGAACTTCCTATAGTATGTCGTTTCCAAAAAATATTATTATAAGTAGAGTAATGCCCTCTTATAAAATAATGCTGATTTAATACATATATATGGCATGTTTAAAAATATACCATTAATATATATACCATACATTGCTGCTTAACAAAGAAACAAGAAATGAATCTCATGAACCATGAAAACTATTTAATCATAAAATACAGTAAAATAAAACAAAATTACAAGCGCAAACATATTAATCTACATATTGGCAAGAGCCACTGAGTTGCGATTGTAACAGGGATGACATGGCAGTTTTTATAAATAAATGTATTTTTCACATGGCCATATAAATACATATCAGTATATTAAGATAACAACATAATATAATTCATGTAAATAATAAGCCAATTTTTAACTATTGATTTTTTAATACAACACATCAAAAAAGAATTTTTATTTACATAATGAAATGAAATTAAGTGGAAACAAACGAAAGGATTCTTTTTACAGATATATATATATATATATAAGCAAGAAATGCTTGTTATTTTCAACACAAAATATTGACAGGGAGAACAGTTCTGATTTGTAGCAATATCAATGTCAGGATTATGTAATAATACACGTTATGTGTATATATTATGTGGATTTACACCCAGTATAAAGATAAGTAACTTAAAGTAAAAAGAATAATAAAGTATTATAATACATAACAACAAAGTCGGTGTGTGAATTGTATTGGACCTACGTTTGATACTGTAGCACAGGATTGGTCAGACCAGCATGATTTTGATTCAGTGCAGATAAACTGCTCTTATACCAGTCATTTTCGTGAGATTCCTGAAAAATAATTAACAATTTCTATAGTTTATATCACAAAAGATACAATGTATTTTGCAGCACTAATCCAATCTTTTGTTTCTATACTTAAAATGATTTATGTAAACTAACTCAAAAAGCTCAAAATGGTTACCTATATATTTAAATATGAGATAAAACATTTTTTTAAGGCAAATAAATATTTTCATTGTCATATTATCATGTTTTTAAATCGTACATATACTAATTTCTACTACCTTTTAACGACGGTATTGCAACCTCAAAAAGTAATAAAACTGTCAAAGCATTTGAATATACAGAACTTTATATATGTAATAGATTTAAAAGAACAGAATGGTATCTTCTTACTTCGTGGGACATACTGTCATGGGCTTCTTGAGATCCAGTCCACCAGAACTAGAAGGAATAAAAATACACATTAACGCTAATTCAAGTAAGTTTTAAACTGGAAAGTTATTTTTTATTTACATGGATTAGTGATAAGTCTCATAGGAATGCAGAGGAGTTATACAAAATCTAAAGATTTTAAAATATTATTAAACATTTTAAAATTTATTTATAAAATTTATTTATAAGTTACTACTTGAAAGTAGTATAGTTATTACTCTTATCATAATATTTTTATGCCACAGTAAAAAGTAATCGCTTTTGAAATTTTTATTATTAAACAGAATAATAATAGTACAATATTTATATTAATTTGATATAATTAAATTTATTTATTTATTTTTAAAATATGATTTGCGATAAAAATTCTTATTAGCTCAAAATAATCTCTAAGTAAAAGTTAATGATCCTATTCTTATTCCGAAAGAAGTGTTCAGATAAGTTCAAAGTTATCAGACAATTGAAATTATCTTTATTACCTAATCACAATGTATACAAAATAATTAATAACGCAAAATATTATTCTATTCTGCGAAAATAGAAATTTTATTAATTTATTCACAATCTTTTAAAATAAAAAGTATTGTTATATCTATTACATATAATGAATTTCAACTACATTAATTCTGATCATTATTTCTTATAGTCAACATATTTGTAAAGTAAAAATAGTGACAACTTAAATATTATGTATATTGATGTATTTTAACAATTTTTAAATTTGAAACATATCGTCAATTAAATTTTTCAGTTAAAAAATGTTTTAATATTAAAGTGAACATATAGAATACCTAATTATATGAAAAATAATGATTATGATTAGCATTCATACATACATTCATACCTACATTTAAAATGAAATAATTTAAATATTGAAAATACTTCTTAAATATTTTAAGTCCATTAGATTAAGCAGAATATATCCTAAAATTATATTATTTATTGTTTAACTATCTATATTGATTAATTATTGTGAATATAATTTACTAATACTGCCATAATTATGACTTTTTAGTTCTTTCGCCAAATTCTTTCTTAAATATTTCTCAAATAAAATTGGATAAACCTACACAAGAAGCTGCACGTAAAAAATATATTCCGTTAGGTGTTTTTTATGTAGGTACTTTTAAAAGTTATACCATAGATACAAAATAGTAGATAGAATGAAATATAGTCAAGTTCAAAATAAATCAAACCGTACAATTACTAAAACACAAAATGATATTTGTTTTACCCCAATTGTAAAAAGTATGAGATATTACTCACAACACTCGAATACTTGCATGTATGTATTCTCGGAATTAAAAACATATGCACAGGTGTCTTTGGGGGTCTTTGAATTCACAAATATCACATGAAATCAAAGCGTAGGAGACCAACATGCAAATCAAGAGGGTCCATTTGAGAGACGATTTCTGCACAAGCGTCCCGCCCATTTCATTGGGACAATTTCAAATGTCGGGGAGACAAAATGGGCGGAGACTGTTTCTCATAAAAACCGGACAACTGGACACCCCCAGTTGACTTCAGGGACCACCAATTTACGTGAATATGCGACCAATAGGTCAGCTGCTAAACAATTACAGGCCTCGGAAATATATGTATACTAGAAAATATCACACCATTCCTGATGGTTCGACAGTGTTATTTTACGTTTCAAATTTCAAAACTATGAAATGAGGGAACGCATCATTGTGACAAATGATGAAACGTTAATCGAGCATTGTTGATAGCGTGCATTATTTTCCATCATTTTTCTTCTTCTATAATGTGTTTAAAAGAGACAAGCGCTATCTATGTCAATGTATGTGTAGATAAATATGTGAACCACACTCGACAGCTCCTTGTCGAAAGAGCCAACAACAACAACTGACATGAAAGAAGGCATATTTCCTTGGAACTAAAATTGATGTCCACTTCTTTTGTCTTCCATGTTTTTTGTTCTTTTACAAGGTGATTTCTGCGTCATTTAAAGTCATTATTCTTTGATCCATTTATTCAAAGAAATATTGTACCAGGTGGTAGTCAGATATTTTTTCAGCTTTTAAGCGAGCAGAAGTTATCATTTAGATTATGAGGAAGCTGATTTTCTACGAATATAATATTACACACACACATGGAACCACAAAATTAAAAAATATATATATATTGTATTCAGAATCTATATTAAATCGTTTTTATAATTTAAATTGATAATGGAAATGAAGTGATTCTAAAAATATTGAAGATAATCTGAAGATAAAATATAGAATGAAAATATTATATAAATTTGACATAAACATAACCAGTAATAATTTTATTGGCTATTTATTAATTATTTTGACTGTAATATTTTTTCCATTTTAATTAATTCTTTTGCAAAACAGGGATGTGGTTTCTAAACTGTAAAGAAATAGTTCAAAAAATTAAAATTGCCAAACAATTTAAACGAAAATAATAATACGACAAATATATTGATAAAGTTTTTGTTTTTACTTAATTAGACGGAAAAAGAAAACAATATTTCCATGAACCATTTGCATACTCTTGCATAAATTAAGTTCAATTAAGTAATTAATTAAGGTGTACTTTTTTGAGTACATCATTTAATTTACATCAACTTTTGGCCTACGGAGTATTATAAAAAATGGGTAATTATTATATAATTTACGGTACTAAATAATGCCTATAAACTTACGTTTAAAGCTAAATATATATGTTACACCTAATACTATGAACCTGTGTTGAAGCTGTTTATCATTCATTAGAAGTAATACCCGCGGAAAAACCTAATAAACACACCATACGAGTGGAGACCAAATCTGCATTAAGCTCATCAACATAATGTGTGTAGAAGCCTTCACTTCTATGCCGCATCTTGCGGTGATTTATCCTCAGTCTTCCACGATATTGCAGATGGAATTCTGAGATTCACAAGGAATTTGGTCGCGTCTGAACTAACTTTTGAACACCGCATGGTTGGTAGCAAAGAAGAATTGACGAAAAGCCATGCTTACCAAGTTGGTGTACTGTCCAGGCATGCCGGAGGTATGATGTGTGGGCATGTGTGGCAGAGCGGCCGCGCTCGTCATCCCGGGGAACTGAGCCATACCCGCGGGATAGCCCGCGTGACTCTGACTCGAGGTCATTTGGGGATAGCCGCGTGCCGCTGCAGCCGCCGCATGCATGGCGGAATTACTGGCTGCACCCGGGGGTGGTGGACAGGGGCCGTAGGGCGACCCATAGCCGCCAGGTGGACCGCCAGCGCCGCGGGAGGAGGCTGCGGCTACGGCGGCTGCGGCGGCCGAGGTGGGGTACATGCCACGCATCATGCCGTTGCACGGGGCCATTGCGGGGGAAAGCTGTTTGGCGAGCTGCTTCTCTTGCTTGCGGTACTTGGCTCGTCGGTTCTGGAACCAGACCTGTGTGAGATGAAGGTAATAACATGAATAATTATGGAGCATTAACATTTAATTTTCAGGATTATCAGAAATTATTTAATATAAGTTTCTTTTTCTACGAAAAAAGTGGTATACTTTTAAAAGTCATTATAACAGAAAGAAAAATCTTTAACAACTGAATTTCAACCCTTCAATTCCTACTTTAATAATAGAAACCTTATTTTAAATTTATTTTAAATTTGGAGCGATAAAAATATCAATACAAAATAAATTTCCAAACAATAATCTTCAAACAGTATTTTTAATGATTTATTTTACATGGTGGAAACTATTTCCACCTCCCAAAATAACAATTTATCATTTTCATTTTGGGCAATTGTTATCCCTTTTGATATGTTTTCTTACAGAACATTAGTAGTATGGGAGTATATGCGCCACATTTATTTCCCATTTTTTGGTTAAGTTTTTCTTATTCTTTATTGGGAGTCTTCTATGTGAAGAAAAGTTAGAAAATCATGTTTCAATTTTCGATAAAAGAGTTCTTGGTATTTTTATAACACCTACATTCTTAACAGGAATGGTTCAATAAATAGGTAAATGTAAAATTACCAGTGGTATTGACAGTTATTATTCAAAAAACATTATTATAGACTTACACATTTTTTCTCACAAATTAAATATTAAAAAATCAAGCAAAAAAGTATGTTACAGATACAAATGAGTAATTAATTACATATAAAATGTTGACACTTTACTAATCAATGTTTAATTAATTAATAACTTTTATTAAAATTAAACACTAATTTAATAATAAATCTCCTCTTTCATTTCTTCCGTGTCAATATATAAGGACGCTGATCTAATTATTTCCTGAATTATATTCTCACAAAAGCAAAAAAAATGATTAGAAAAGACTTCTCAACAATTGGCAGTGTTCAGATGTGTCCTCAAACACTTGGCACAATGCCGTCTGGTGAGCGAAGTGAAGCATAACTTCCTCCACAGTGGGAAATAACTGTTCCCCTAGTATTTATTATTATAGATCTTATAATAGATCTCCTGCGCCAATCATTGAGATAATTGAATAAAACCCCAAGTATTCCTGACCCGATTGACTAAACACACCAATATCTAACTATCTATGCGAATGTATATGTCGACAAGTTTGCAAGAATGACTACTAAGTCAATTACTGATAAATTGGATTAGATACCAAAATTACTCCTCTCAAATCTTAAATATCTCTCACATTCGGTCACGGCAGACAGTCATTGACACTTTCTGACCAATTCAAACAGAAGAAAATCCCTGGACGGTAAATCTAATTAATAGATGCACCAATACTAACAACAACAAATGTCATTTTAATGAATGATAATCGTGTGTTAATATATTGATCAATTATTATTGATTATAATGTTTATAATATTGATCGACAAAGGTTGGTGTAGAAAAAGCTTCTTTGAGGACGCTATTTCTACAAAAATGTTTAATTCTCAAATGCATTCAAAATGAATGTGTTGCTCACAAATATTTCAAAGAGTAATACCTAATTATATTTGGGTAAATTCATAGTTGCATTTACACAGGGAATAAACATCCTCATTTTCGCTTTTTTCTCTTTCAAGCTCAATTTGAGAAGAAAGCAAAGGCAAGTTGTCGTCCTTCTCGTCTGTCTTTCCCGCCTAACTTTTTCTGTTTACCGTCGGTCATCTCTTCAACCTCCTCATTTCGCCGATCGAAGTCTTTTGCCTCCCCAGACTACTTCTCATTTGCTTCTGTACGCGGCTTTCACTCTATCAGTCTTTTGGTCATCCCATTTCACCAGAGATGTCAAATTACGACCGACTATTAATTTCTTTCTCCCTGATGGTGGTGTAATGCGACGAAGATTGAATAAGTTTCACCGTCGTATTTCAATTAGATGAACTAGTTTTCTCTCTTTAAGGAAGTCATACAGAAGAACTCTGCGTCTGCGCTACAGAAAAAGTAGCAGTCAAAGATATTTTAGGAAGAGGGAAAGGAAGAATAAAAGAAAGAAATTCGTCAAAAGAGAACCCCAGGAAAAAGGAAAGGGAAGGAGAGGGTGAGGGAGTAATCGAAAAGGGATACAGAGAAATAAGGGTAGGCAGCGTCAACACAGATAGGTACTACAAGTCAAATTTTGGTTCGAATACATACATACATAGAGGCACATCCGGGTTTGGGCAGTGCTTATCGATGCTGTTATAAAATAAATTAGAATAAAGGCCCTGACAGTATAATTCTCACACCATCTCTCTTCCCTTGCTGACAACTAGCACCCTTGTACTCCCCTAGTTTCCCCCCACCCCCCTTTTCACTGCTAGTCGTTGGTCCATTACGGAGAAGCCGTCCACGATCCTACTCTGGGGACCCGGCGGCTGAGAGATTGGTTCTGACAGTCGAGTCCATTCCCCAGACCTTCTCTTTTCATTCCTAGTCCAACCCACAGACCGACTGATGCATTGGCAGGGAAGGCGCGAGTCTGGGGAAGAAGTGACTACTTGGATGCTCTGTGGTAGATGCGGGCATTAATGGCCTTTAAAAATTCATTGACGTTCGCATGAAAGTATTACTAATTTGAAGGGACTTCGTTAGCGCAAATTCAATTTTCATTCTAGCCTCTGGGTCTGAGGGAATGTCTTCCTATTACTCTCTCTCTCTCTCTCCTCTCGGCATCTTCTCTTGTGTGCCTGTCTCCTCTCCCTCCTTTCTTCTGTTTCATAGTCCTTTCTTTACTGTTTTTGCTCCCTCTAGGTCCAAAGGGAGGAACATGAAGGCAAAGAGGCGCTTCTTTACCATTGCTTTACTACTGCATATACATACTTACACGAAAAGATATTTGTCGTCTACATACACCGCGAACACATCCTTCGATGAGTTGTGAGGGTTATGATGAAATTAACTTTTTTTACAAAATGTCTTTTGTATTATATACAGTATATCAGGAATAAGTATATAAGAGGAATATAGTATTATGGGAACGGAAGACAGGAGGGTACTAAGGGCTTTATTGCGCGAGTTACGGCAGTAGGCATAGTCCAGTCTTTCGCAACGATCACCAAAAATAAATCGTCAATTTTGAAGCCTATAATTCCTATTCATATACGCATCGGAGTTAAGTGAATTGAGGCACTAATGAGAGCCGTTATTGAAACCAAATTGTTCCTTTCCGTCCTTTGGGAATTTATTTCAAGCTTAGCTGCTATCACGATCCCTTCCAAGCCAGTCAATTCCTATAGTCAAGTCAAGTGGTCGCTAATGAAGTAAGTAAATAAATATAATTTTGTCATTGATGGTGTGACATTTGCAACGACTTCTTGATCTGCACTGTGATCTCCATTACCGGACTTGAGTATGAGGCGTCCAAGGAGAGAATCCTAATGTCGTTAACTTCAATGGTCGTTCTCTCTTTTTTTCTCTCTCAACTATATTGCTCATTTTTGTAGGATATATGTATACACAATCATAAGCTGCATTCTGTCTTGCTGTTTCACTTTCCAAGTTGCATACGACATCTGTGCATACACTAATATGCATGTCTATGTATACTTGTCCTCATTATATTATATTATCAAGAGTCGTAATGGAAATCGCATTGGAATGTATGTGGGGCTATCTCCTTCTCCCCTTCTCTCTCTCTCTCTCTCTCTCTCTCCGTCTAATTCAATCAAGTCCGAGTCGAAACTGCTGCTTCCTCGATTTCTTCGAATTTTTAACTCTACGTGTTAAGAGATGCAAAATGTATGGAGGAGATGTAGGCGGAGGAACGAAAAGGGAGAAATGACCAGGACGCAAGAGTGATGGATAGATGTATTTATATAACTATCTACATCTATGTATGTATATATATGTATATTCGAATCGAACTAATTGTGTATCAATATAACCTTATTAGGAAAGATGAAGATCTGGCTGGCGTCCCACACTAATTTAATATCAGACCCGGAATAATAATACAAAAATAAGCAGAAAAATGCCAACTTGACCAAAAGAGTTGGACTAATTCGATTTGCACGCTGGTTCTATAGCGGCGCTGTCGACCCGGTTTGAATCATGTTGTTAATTCTAAAGAAGTTGTCAGCAATTTGATTACTTTGAATTATCGGTATACAATGAATGCATACAGTTGATACTTCTGTGTGTAAATTGGGCTGTTCTTCTTGATATAGGTTAATATAATTAGGTTCTTATTTACGAGTATACCAAGAAAGTTGTGATTCGCAATTAAATAACGGTATATTACGTGTACTTAATATAGTATTTATAATTTATTAGCTATAAACTAATCAACGGGTTATACAATTTTAGATATTGATCTAATAAACATATTAGTATTATACTAATCTAATATTAACTAACTCTGTAAATTGGGCAGAATCTCTATGAAAAGTATTTATTTTTAATTATAGATACTCGTATTAGTTTAGACAACTGTGTTTTCATTTAAATTTTGAATTAACTTAATATTAATTAGGTATATGACCTTAATGCATGTATTAACATAAGATTAATTTCTGTTTGAATAATAAGAACGATAAGAATTAATTAAAATTACGATTTAATCAATATCATTTAAAGAAATTAAATTAAATTATGAATAAATTAATTTTTATTAAGTACAAATTGAGATATTTATTTTTTACAATTTCATCAAAAGTTTAAAAATGGTTAAGTGGCTCAGTTAAATTATATATATAGAATTAAAATATACAAATTATAAAAGACTATTCACAGTAATTTAATTGCTATAATATTTATTATACTATTTTTATAGAAGAGTTACTTACTTATTAATCACAAAAACATTTTGAAAATGAAATGAAATGAATGGTTGAATAAAATGATTTAAATCAATGAAACTTAATCAGTTGATAAATGCGCAATGGACCGATTTGATTTAATACTCAATAAAGTCTAATTGTCGAAATAAAAGATTTATTTAAAATAGAAATTAAACAACATGTAAAGAAAATTCAACATAGTCATACTTACATAAAAAAAACATTATCATATTTCATAACTTTTTGTGACTTTTTGAGAAACAGATTTATATTTTTATTTTTATTTTGACGTGGAAACTTTTATAATTCTGGAATTTTTGTTATAAATTTATCTTTAAAAGTGTTTTACTGGTTCTAATATTAAGATATTAAGTAATGAAGTAATGATTAATTGGAGGAGATTGAATTCAGATAGATCAGTTGTTGAGTTTGAATGCTTTAAGTATTAATATTTCGTGGAATGAAAAATTAAAGAAAATTAAGGTAATTTGTATTGAATGAGTGAATTAAGTCATAATCTTCAATTGGTATAAAGATGAGACAAGGCAAAGCCAAGATATTTCCCCTTGAGCATCTAAAGCAATTATGATTATATAACTCAGAAACTAAAATATTTTGGAAGTAATTCTTAATTAGAATTTGGGTAAATATGCACGAGGGTTCGTGGATAAAAAAGTAATAAAATAAAATAAATTATTTGAATAAGACGTCCACACATTTTCGTAATAACAACAAAAACCACATGCGGCTACTTTTTATTTTAGTTAGTTGCATAAGGCTAGTAGATGTAATATATCTTTAGATTACAATTTGAGTATACTGAAATAAATAATCCGCCAAACCGTATTTATTTGACAATTCATGAAAAATTAATGATTTTTGAAAATATTCTACATATTACGTTATAGAATGAATTTATTTTGGAGTTTGAGTAACTATAAACTAGGCTTTATTGAGAACTTTGTAAAAACTATTTTAGTAGGACGGTCAATTCTCATTTTCCGATAAAATCTGTATATAGGGCCAAAAATCCAGGTTACTAAATATTTTACTTGTTAATCTATTATATTCAATAAAAAATAATAAATTTTTGATGATAACAAGGAATCCTTTCATGCTATGTGTGTACCTGTATTCTAGCTTCATTGAGCTTAGTAATCCTCGCCAACTCCTCCCTGCAGTAGATATCGGGATAATGACTCTTCTGAAAGGCCGACTCCAACTCCTGTAACTGCTCTTGCGTGAAGGTCGTTCTATGCCGCCGACGTGCCGGTGTGGGGCATGCGGTGGCCGAGGGGTTGTGCCCGCCACCGCCACCTGACACCCCGCAAGACTGGGAGAGCAATCCGCCTGTACCCGAGCCGCCGTTTGTTGTGCCACCGCCACCGGAGATGCACTCAGTTTTGAGCTTTTTGAATGCGCTGTCCGATACTATTTTGTGGTGTAAAGTAACATGGCTAATTTGTTGCTATATAGTCAAATTATTGAAAACTAAAAGTGTAATGATATAATTATGGGCTATATACAGTATAGAAAAAGTAAGAAAAGGGACATTTATATTACAATTGTATATGAGTTAAATATAAAGAAAGGAATGTAAACTTAAAAACTAGATTAAATCGAAAAGCATGAATATAATATAATCTATAGGAAATAACTCCGAAAATAAGCAAATGAAAGAGAATATTATATTATTATCACCTGTTGAAAAAGTGAAATGAATAAAACATGTAAACTTGTAAGTTTGGAGATATTATGTAGATAAATAGATACAATAAAAGAATTAATTTAATTATGAAGTAGAAGAAAAGATAAAAATAAGTTTTGGACTTTGGAAAGTTGAATAAAAAATAGATATATTGCAACACTGATTTTGTTAAGTAATAATTTACTATCTTACTGATTAATTAGCTTTGTAGACATACAGATAGTGAGATAACAAAATATTTGAAAGAATTATGATTATATTTTTGTATCGAGCTATACATATGATATCTATATTACATATATTATATAGATAGAGCATATAATTAGATCATGAAAGTAATTTTACTGATTAATAAATTATTATCAAAATAAGTATTTTGTACATTCCTCAAAAAAGATGTTTTATTAGAACGATTTGTATTTTTCCTAATTAATATTTATTTGGTTGTCAGTATTTATTACACAATTAAAACTATAAATGCAAATGCAAATGCAAATGCAAATGCAAATGCAAATGCAAATGCAAATGCAAATGTAAATATAAATAAATTGTATTTAGTTATAATTATAAACTATAATATATTGAATCAGATCATCTTTTGAATTTTTTTTCATCTGTCAATATAGCTTTATTATTTATATTATGCGTGTATCAATATTCTTAGTAGATTAAGAAAAATGTTACACTTCTGATAAATTAAAATATACACACATTTAAATTGTGATAACCAGTTTACAGATTGTGGCATTAACAGAAAAAGTCCTCAAGCGAGGGACAAAGGAAAAATGACAATGTAATTTGTTGCGAGGATAAATATATTTCAAGGAAAAAAAGCAAGTTCAGCTATATAATATAGTTGAAGTCTGTAAAGCTATAAACATATATATACATATATGCCATTCGAAAAAGTTTAAATTTAGGAAATGGTCACTGATAACAAAATTGCGTGATGCAAAAGACTTCCTCTTACGAATCTCTCGAATCTTACGAATATACCCTTACATATACAGTCGAATTATATTTTTTATAACTATTTATGAGTATATATTCGGAATCTCTCTCTCTCTCTCTCTCCGACTCTCTCTCTCTCTCTTTCTATACAAAACGGATAAGTCTTGCTTTGGTCGACCGACGGTTGCTTATAGAGGATAAAACGACAGACGCCGACCAAATTCAACTGTCCCATTCGGTCGTCCATGTGGCCATCCGTATATTTGTAGACCTACCTATACCTATATATGCGTACCATGCTATACCACGTCAATTGTGGACAACACTAAAGCCGATTGACTGACTATATAAGATGCGGACAACACATACAGGTCATCAAAAACTCCATTTCCAATTTAAAGAAAAAAGTGGGACTGTGTAAGGAAATACACAGAGAAAGAGCAGTAGAACAGTTGGATGGCTGGAAGGAGTAGCAAATTACGCCGAAGTTCTCTGTATAAGGAAGGATTCTGTCGAACGGGTGACTGAAGAAGAAGTAAAAAACTGACCGGGTTGAACACGACAAGTTTGTAAAAAGACAATTTCATCGGCATTGTTGGGCAATTATGATGCTCATTCTCCGGCAAGCCAGCTCATCATTGAATTCACACTTTGCTTTAAATTAAATTTACTCGCGACCTGCGTGATGCAGTTGAGCTTCTCCATATAATCTCAACTTAGCTAGGCCTCCGCAGAAAACGTCTTCCGTTTCTGATCGCACCTTCTTCTGTTGGCATTTTCTGTAACCCCTGTTCTCCCTCTATCTCTCCTGGTCACTCTTCTCAAACATATTATGAATCTGTATATTAAATGAATATATATATATTTTATAATAAGTTTTGTCCGAAATATCCCTGTTCGTCTTTATTATGATATTATACAGAAATGTGAATGTTATATATTATGATCTGAGTGTGGACAGAAAAAGGAAAAGAGGAATTTTGCATAATTTTATTTTGTATAAGGTAGTTTTTAAATTGAATATTAAAATTCTGTGTGACACTGGCCAGTTACAATGTTAACACCGTTTAATATTTTAGGATTTGAAACGTAAAATTTTAATCTATTATTGAAAATTGTATAACATATATTTATAATTTTATTGTTATAAAATTATATATATATATATAACTAAATTATATACATATTCTAATAATGTAAATTATGCGTTCATATTTTGCTTATGACTAAAATAAAGTAATGCTACTAAATAATTATGCAATATTTTGATAATTGTTTATCAACTAATGTTTTATTTTGTCAGATCAATTATTTTTCAGTATTGCTCAAAATTCATATTAATTAATGGAATAAATATCATAAATGCTCTTTTAAAGCAAAAGTTTCGAAAGTTTTTAAGCATTAAAGTTTCAATGGGTGACATTTTTAATGAAAGGCTGGTCATGGTATAAAAATATTGTCACTTATATTTAGTAATGCAGATAATACGATAATTAATAAATAGTATAACACTAGTATTTGCAGGATTATTAGATAATATGGCCCACTTACAATATAAATGCATCGTATTCGAAATGACAGATTATTACGAAGGTGAAATTTAACGCAGTAATAATATATTGGAAATCTGGGTTTACAAATTGATTTTAGAACTATATTGATTTATTTGAAACAATCCATATATGTTTAAAAATCTATATAAATACATAAACATTGGAAATAATTGTGTCCGTATCTTTATATAAAAGTGTATTCATTGTTAGTTTAAAAAATGTATAAATATATAAAATTGAACAGTAGATTCCGGATTACTGAAGTTATACTTATTTCAATGAACTAGGTATGTATTTTGGAAATGAAAATTGTATACCTAATATGTAAAATATATTAGCCCGTGTACTGATTTTTGTAAATTATGACATATATTAATATATTTCTATAATTTACTGTTAAATATAAAAACAAAGTGTAATTTATACTAAATAATGAAGCTGACGCACGATTATATGTATATAAAGAGAAATAAAGTGAAAAGGTCTACGATTAAAAATGTTGACCTCCTCATGACGCAATCGCACGAGCCTTGGAAGGAGGTTCGAGGAAGGGTGTGGGGAGAAGAGGCTTATTGTAAGTCAAAGTGAAGAGTGCTCAGCCTGCTGTGCTCCCTTGTTCTAAGTCCTTTTGTGGTCCACTGGGAAGCTGGAGAGAGGGTGATTATCTGGACTACCTGTGGTGCGATGGACTGGACATTCGTCCAACTTTCCTATATATATACACTACTGAGTAGTTTTATTATGCATACACGCATTGTGCGGTCAGCAAAGTCAATGAGTATCCTCTTTCGGAGATATGTGACTTATAACGGATGCATATATAATATAGTTATATTTTTTTGTATATTATATCTTTAATTATGTTAATTTTCTAAGTGTGGAAATATAGAACTTCGACTTTAACTACATATTATATCATTTAAGAATTGGTATATTTGGATTAGGTTTCATTTTTTATAACGTTACCTAATTCACTTCATACTTCATGTTTCGTATAGGGATGTATCTTAATTATAATGCGAATTATTTGTAATTAAAATGACTTAAATTTAGCTCACAAAGGCTTCTTTATTTTAAAATATAGAGATATTTGAAAACTCTAAAAGTTAGATATACATATTGATACAGATGTTTGTCATATTTGTAAATAATTGTATTTATGCAGGATTTATAACCACATCGGGAATAAAAACATTGTATATTTTAATTTGAACCTTAGGGTTATCTATATTCTCAATATATACATATACATCGATCATTATTACGAGTGTAAACTATGTATATTATTTTCTATCCAAAATATCGATTACTATAACTTATCTTTCAAATATCAAGCAGAAATATTCGAGCTCATCTATAGCAATTTACCTAGAATTTACTAAAAACGCACACTATATTTACTAAATAGTATATGTTAAGATCGATACATTATTGATCGGACATAAAGGCCTAAATCTTGATATTGAAAGTGGAAAATAATATTTACCCAGTCGCATATTATCATGTTTCATATCTTTTATAATAGATATGAGCTCATTATATATATATATTAGTACATAATATACTCTTTTATAAAATATTATGCAACTTTATTTAGATGGTTATTTTCTGGGTCTTCTCTTTCCTTATGCACCGTGGCACGAATCTCAGTCACTTTTTATCAAAGGGTAAAGTGTTAATCGAAGGTCCTTAGCATAATTATATATGTCATGATCACATCTGATACAATGCAGCTTGAAAAGACATTTCCTGACCTATACAACCAGTACGAATATATAAAGTCAGCAGGAAGCCTCTCTTTGGGCACCTTATTTCTGAATTGGGAGCTTGCAGTAACACGTAGGTATATATACATAGAGTATCAACAGGAGCGCTGATCTTAGCTAAAGTCCCTGCCAGCAGAATGTTCAGAGTATGAGGGAGGCGAGAGTAACTCTATACTGAACAATTAATACAGTAAGAATTATTTCTGGGATGTATGCGATTGTGCACCCCTGGGATGTGGCACGCTTTGGTCTCACTATCTAAGAGACTGGAGTGACCACAGGCCAGGGGCAAACTGACCAATAGCACGAAGCAGACCCGCCCCAACCTTCCCCGTCCCAAGCTAACTACAGGCCGAGGAGGTTTCAGCGGGGCATATGGCCTCAAAACGATTGTTCTCTGAGCTGTGCGGAGACGGACGAGCAACACTCTCTTCTCTGAAGGAACGTTGGGGGCCACGATAAGTAGCCCAATCTCCCCGGGATAGCTGCCTCAGGCTCTCGGAATAGATGAAAGGGGTGGAGGCCCATCTGTTGAGATGATTTCTTTCGGTGTATGCTGACCAAGACTTGTCATACACAGCATGAGGTCTTTCTTTTCTCCCCTCCATCTCTCTCTCTCTCTCCTCCTCCTTTCGTCTGCTAGAAGCTAACAAGAGAAACAAGGACAACAGCAGACTTTGAGCCAGAGCTAAGTTAACCAAGCAAGGTCTTAGTCTGTACAGTCACTAAAGTGAAGTGACCACGTAGAAGCGATTGGAGAGTATGTGGAAAGAATTGCAGGATGATTGGGATAATACTCAATTCACGACAGACGTGGAAGTCCACTTTTTGTGAATATGATGTTGCAATCGACCAGCGAGTGTGCGCTGTTGTTTCGCTGCTTGTCGCTCTTCTTGAATTCAAGTTGAGGCTTTGAAAGTCGATGTATTGACGCGTGTGCTGACAGTAATTATTACACAATATACACAATTGCTACAAACACACTTAATCCGGAGTCGGGTAAAACTGATAGTTATATATAGTTACATCACAATCCCTTCTTTTCACTTTTCTATTATAGTCAATTCTGTTGCCAATTTGATTATACAGTTTGGTTTGTAAGAACGACTCACAATGACTACTTTGTTTTTTCTCCCTTTTTGAAGAATTTTCTTCGCAAATATGTAAAATGAATCAGAATAATTAAAAACCATCCTATTTAAAATATTCATAATATAACAATTCATTTGCTCTCATATATATAAAATATATTTAAAATTACATAAATAAGCTCAAAAGTGCTGCATATATTGAACCACCAATATATATTTATGCATGGTCCATTATCAATGTATCTAATTGATATAAATAGTATAAGTGTCTTTATACATTTTTTATAATTTATCAAAATTAATATTTAACTTTCAAATCAGGATCTACTTTGTTATAATTTATGAATAATTGAGTAATATTCATAAATATTAGAAATATTATGACTAAATAAATACAGAATGAAACTAAATATAATAATAATATTACAAATATTTTTCTTTAATTGAACAACCTTTTATAATGCCAAATTAACTAAATAGTCCAAAAAAGGCGGCAAAGGTATCTAATACTAAATTACACAATATTAGTTATCAGTCATGTTTACATAGATAATGAAAAATATATTTAATAAAACTTATAAATTGTGGAATTCGATATCGTTAAAAATGTAATCAATCTCTAAAACAATTGGCTACTTTTTTTTAATTACATGGATATAAATATAAAATTGTAATATAAAATTAAATGAATAACGTCTTAGCATATTTGTTTACCATAAATATTATCAGAATATTACACTATTTAATACGCGAGGATATTTTTATTCATTAAATATACATACATACATATATACCATTTAATCACTCATCATGTATCACAATGTAGAAATATAGCATAAACATAAACTTTCTTTTAATGAGTATAAATATACTGTGTAATGCTATGTAATAATAGGTAAAATGTATAATAACACGTTTGAACCTTGTCATATGACATACTTTAATATGACGCAAATTGTATGTTTAATTAATAGTTACGCAATCATGATAGTAAACTTCACATTTTAATTACCAAAAGATTTGGTGTAGATATAATCCATTCATATATACTGACGCATCATTCTGTTCCTCAAATGCATTCCGCAAAATTGAAGAGGCTCCATGTATATGACTATATATTATTACAGAAGAAACCATCTGTCAAGATAAAACTGTTTGGTATATATATTATTAAACATTTCCTAACGAATCTTTTAGAGGGAAGGGTCTGTCAGCCACCAAGAAATTCGAGATCCGTCGGAATTTATACGTGAAATTATGTACCGTCATAATGGCAGAATTATATTTTATATTTGGGAATATATATTTATTTAGCAAGAGATAACTACCGTAGAGAAAAGGAGATAGAATTTTACATCTTACATGGCAACAGGCATTGGAATCGCGCTATAGTAACAAGGCATAGAAACCGATTCCACTCCTGTATGAGATTTTAAGGGATACTTAAATGACCATTTAATCTGTGAAGTGTTAAATTGCATTAAATGCATTCGAGCACGAATTTCTTTAGTATAAATTAATATATATAGCACTAAAAGCAATTAGGAACAATATAATATCTAAATAGTTAATTAAGACTTATAATAGTTTCCTTTATTGAAGATTTACATATATAAGAGTATATGTATATGTAAATGTGAATATATAATAGTAATAATAATGATAATATAATAATAATGGGCTTAGCTTTAATGTCACGATTTAAGCTATCGAATTTACATAATTATACTTTTAACCAAAGCGTATAACCGCCATTTAAAGTAAAAAATGCTCAACATTTTACTAACTTTGATTTTCATATAAAATCGTATTCAGAACAAGAAAAATACGGGTTGGTTTTCTTTTTCTGATGTTACCTGCAATTATTATATATAGATTAATAGTTCATACACTGTTTCGGTTGACTAAAAAATAAAAAATAAATATTTATATTATCTTCATTGATATTGTTAATATATAGTTGTCGTTATCCTAACCATTGTGATGAAATATATTTATAATTATTATTAATACACACATAATTACCTATTCTGAATAAATGAAATAATGTTTGGCAGTATAGTAGATAAGTACAATAGTACAATAAGATATATATATTTATGGAGTGAAGCTAAAGTGTATAATTTTGAAAGCATTTTATATATTTAAAATGTTGATAAATAATATTGTGAAATGAAAAGTTTTTGATACAAGGAACAAAAGTAAGTTAAACAAAAACACTCTAAAATAGATTTTTATTATTGTGGTAATTGAATTTCTAAAATGAATCTTGATTTATTTTTATTACAATCGTATATCTTCAACTTTTCGTGTAATTTTAGATCGATAACCAATCTATCTGTGTACTTAAAAACAAATAAATATACCTATATGATATTTACTAAATTATTTTTCTATAATAATTTTATTCCATATAACTAATCAGAAATCAATAACAATTATAAAATTAAATTATACAGTTAAGATCGTTGCTCTAACTTACACTCTCTTTGATGATATGGGATCAAAAGCTGTTTCTGTTGTTATAACCATAAAAGCACCATTTTTTTTATTCTATCTTCAGCCAAATCATCTCTGTTGTAGACTATATAAAAGCTGTGGGTCAATTGGTTTCAATTGTTTCCAATATACTTCACGCTCATGGATCGCCTCCAAGTGATATCAACCATTGTAACCTCACAGAAAGATATGTGGATCAATGAAGTGGCCTCATACATTCTCAGACACATTCTCAACGTTCGGGTGAAAAAAACATGGTTTATCGAACATAACTTCAAAGAATATATAGGGATTGAATTGAGTCTAAAAATCATTCCCCAAACTTTAGAACCAGCTTCTACTAGCCTTTTGAGTACCAGAGTTTAATTGGGTGATCAGAATATTCAGATCTGGATGTTTAGATCCAAATTTTCACCCCGATTTTACTGTAAAACCCTCTCAATTCCGAGTTGAACTGTCTGCAGTGTGCTTCCTTCTTGCAACAAGGGGCCCACGGACTTGTATATATATTGATAGGTCTCAAAATACAGTCTCAGAGATGATCGAAGACAAAGAAGAATTATTGAAAATGACATCATGAATCTTTAAGAAAGTCTATGATGATAATTTTAAGAATTTGTGGTCGTTCTACAAAGACTGATGTAAGTCTGACGCATGCAGAAAAATCCTAAACTTAAGAAATTAGTATTTCCGGAAACCCTTTGTCAAGTTTCATAATGATCTTATCCATAAGCTATATGTTTTATGCATTTGAAAATCAGGCAGATACAGAAGTGCACACTTTGTTTGTTGCTCTTGAAGGCCAAGCCATTACTAATTGATTATGAGAAATTATTCTTATTCTCTTTAACATGCTAATCAGATTGCTCCTCATTGAACAAATCATTCAAATTAGGAAGGTGGTAAACAAGGCGATTAACAACCTTCCACTTAAATCATTTACTCAAACTGATCGAATTATTGTAAAGTAGATTATAAAATATACTGAAATCTTGTCGCCGGTAGCCTTCTATATAGTTATAATGAAAGCAAATTTAATAATTAAGGATATTATCTTGTAACTAGAGTACTATAATTAGTAAAACAATTTGAAGATTATATATTATGTATATAATATTAGACTGATAAAGCGATTGAAGCCACAGACCTCAAATGTTTGACCGCCTTGAGTATATATTGGAATCTTATAGACCACAGGATCTTATTCGGACATTCACGAAAGCGGACGGGAAAGGAAAACATCCTCAAAGATTATCCACCTATATAAGCAACATCAGCGACAGAATTCAGTTGACAATAATTATAATATTTCGCCAACTACAGTGAAACCCTACTAGGACAGTTAAAACAGATCCAGGTGAGCTCCAGTTATTCACTACACTACAAGCTAGGGATGTGACCTTAACAAATTTAATTTCATTAGTCATTGATTTTTTTTATATATTCAATATTAGATATACTTATTTACGGTATAACGATATATAAATATATAGATTGTTTTACAAGAAGGACCTATATCTGTCATTTGTGATGGCAATCTTTGTCAGTTGTATGAAGGCAATGATTCTTCAGTATATAAGCTACTGGAATTTAGTAAAGAGATGCAACCAATCTGTATATATATCCTCCTGAAAGAGTGTAGTGGTTAATTTTTTTCAAAGGCGATCTATTTACAAACTTCGAAGACACTTGAGGTCAACGAATCCGCAGCCTACATATCGTCTAATTTGGCAGAAGATAGTGTCACAAAGAAAGGTGGTTTTACGGTGATAGAGACTTAAAGAGTTCCGAATCCAAGCAATCAAAATAATTTAAGTTTGGGGATCAAATCAATTTTATAAGTGTAATTTAATCTCATTTTGTATTGATTTAGCTTAAATTAAACTTATATTTCAAAAAAGGAATTTAATTGTATATTAAACCACTTTATGTGTATTCTTCAAATTAAATATATTTCATCTAAATTATACGTGCAATATATATATAATATAATATGCTTTTAATATATACTACTTTCATATACTACTGACAAAAAGAACTCAAAATAAAGGAATTGTCAGACTATCAATTATGTTTCAGTTTTAATTAATCTGTTGGTCATAGTTGGTTAATTGAGGTATTGATTATTTGCAATCATATATTGATAATTATTTGATATAATGATATATAAGTACATATTTATTTCTTGATAGTCAATTTACCAACATTTCTTAGATTTAGTTGTAATATCTATTAATTATGCCATTTAGTGCATTTTCCGTAAATTTATTTTCTGACTTTAACATCATAAGCATGGATCTTCTGGGGTTTTAGTATGTTATTTAGGATAATATTACTCAACCATTCTAAAAAATCAGCTTTATGACATTTTCTTCGCTTTAATCGACTATATTAGAGTTAATAAAAAAGACTACCAAATACAGCAATAACGTGAGTACTATATGTACAAATATTTGACTACAAGAGTTTTTGGCATATTGTTGAATGCTAATGAGTCTTAATATCAAGATGAAACAGCGCTTTTGAGACATCTAAATACAAAGTCAGATGTGTAACTATACAAGAAATTTTCGCTCACGGAATTTAATAAAACCAATTATCCCATTAAAAGCCAATATTGAGGCGAGAAAAAACACATTTATACTTTCAAGGTAAACAAGTCCAATCTTTGAATTGATAATATCATAATATACTGCTTTTAGGCTCACAGATTTGACTTTTTAGCTTTTGAATTATGTAAGTAAACTTCTATAATGCAAGAATTATATTTAGTGAAACATTTAAAGCATAATGTCTAAAAATACCTCTGCTGCCATCAAGATTATTATTTCATCATCGAGATTACCTTGCTAGTACGTGAGAATTGCATGTCGGTTCTATAATTCATTATAACTCTATGAGTCGATGATTATATTTACTTGTAAAGAACAATAAAATACAATGCATCATTATAATATTTCGTAGTTCCCTATTATTATTGTTTGCTTTGATATTTATTATTCAATTAATTAAACCAGCTATAAATAATCATGGCTTTGGATAATTTAAATACATTTTTATCTAAAAACTACAGGACAGTAGGTAATAAAGAGTACCGAAATTTGGATATCTAATTGTAAATTACTTTATCTAATATGCGTAATATATAGATTTATGAATTTTTCGAAAAAATACGAAAAGGTATATTATGTTAGGTTTATATATTTTTATATAAAAAAATTATATACTTAATATATAACAAAAACTCACCATTTTCCTGAAATTTTCGACACTAAACGAAAAGGCTAAGACTTTCAAACGAACAGAAATTCCTGTTTTATCGCTTCTATACGTATTGGCAACCTATAGGGCTGATACCGACCCAATTCGAAATTCACTTATATAGTCCAACTAATAGCTTATATTATCCGGGCTCTCTAGACTTAATATAATAAGGTTTCATATAAGAAATATAATTATACCAGCCGTATGGTACATATACATACAAACCCATACCGAGGACTCCAGGAGGATGTAGAAGTCTGCCAAAAGCGCTAAATGATCCGCCGCGCGCACTAAACTCTATTATATACGAATACATATTATAAAGTCAGAATCGCCCAGCATAGCTAGACAGAAGTACAGCAAGAGTTAACCTCCGCTTTTTTGTGGTGGTGAGCGACCATGATGCAATTTGCTTCGACTGTTTCAAGTAAAGAGCAGAGAGTTAGCTAGAACAGCTGCAGCGCATGGAATATTGGATTATCCCAGGCGAGTCGCCGCTAACTCGATTCGAGGATCGAGCAAGAGAACTATACGACTCGCGCGCGCGCACGGCGGCTTATTTAATTACAATTAAAACGGGACGGACTCGATAGATTCAGGAGAAAAGGCAAAAGAGATGGAAGAGGAGAAGAATTGGAAAGGTACGTGCAGAAAGGTCTTTTGGGGGAAGGCTTTAGGGGTGGCTGTCTCACCTGAAACTCCATGATGCGAGTTGCCAGTTGAGGAGACTACAACGGGTGGTGGAGGCGGCATGCAGCGATCAGCTTCGGCGTACAGGCTTGGTAGCTGGTGACTGGATACTCCCTGATGCAACTGCGGCGGACCCACGTTGACTTGCTGTTGGTGCTGCTGCTGCTGCTGCTGCTGTTGGAGATGGTGCTGCATTTGTTGTTGATGCTGTTGATGCTGTTGATGCTGTGCGTGAAAGTCCTCAACTGCTAACTGATGCAGTTGTTTTCGCTGTTTCTCCGCCACGCTAGCTTGAGCACTTAGAACTCCCCCGCGGTCTGTTGTGGCTCCGAGGACTGCTGCCATGGCAGCCATAGAAGAGGCGGACGAGGGGTCCGAGGAGACCACCCCACCTCCAAAGAGTTTGTGCGAGTCGGCCATCTTGGAGAGGACGTAGGTGGTGGCGGCGGCAGCGGCAGCGGCGTCAGCGGCGGTGGATGAGACCAGGTTAGAGGACAGCCTGTTGCTACTGGACATCAGCCGTGAAGGGTCAAAGACGAGAAAGAGAATGTGGAGAAATTAAAACACAACTCGACTGGTATCTCCCGTGCTCGATCTTTTTAATTTGATTGTGATTTAATCTGCGCCAGTCCAGTTTTCCCCCCTTCTAGTTATATCGGAATTCTCTCCTCTATTCCCTATTCCTGTTTTTCCCGCCTTCCACAGACTCTTTCTCGCCTTCTGGTCGACCTATCGCGGGCCAAAGGGGAGTGAAGACGGCTCAAATCTTCTGTCGCGCTCTTATTAACCAATCAACGCTTTTATAAGTATTATTATCTAATCTAGAATATATGGAAGAAAAGAATGCTTTGCGCTGTCTTGACACTAATTTACTTCATCATTTTGTCTATTCCCTAATCTCTCAACATTCTATTTGATGTCCGCGTTCTTAATGAATGCCTCTGGACTGGACGGCGAATTATAGTTTCCTCAGATTAATTTCACTTGCAAATTGAATTAATTTAAAGTGTAATACAGATAATCCACTTTTCAATCAAATAAGCGTTAACGATAGATAAAGTGCATATCATATTTAAGCAATTAAATATCTAAAAAGACAATTTAACATATATATGGAAATAATTAAATAAGAATATTTACACAAAGTACGCATATTAACAATATGTCTCTCTTCCAGTACAATATACAATATGTTCATTGGTGTATACGTTCAAAATTAGAGAAGAACAATTATTACTCATAAAATACTACTAAGAATAATATTATAGCAAGTTCATAATAAATAAATGTAATTATTTTGTTCACAATATGTGTATCTCAGAATATATGGAATAATGGAATAATGAAATTGAAGTTATATATAAGAAGTGTGAAATTTTGTTTGGCATTATCAATAAATTTGTATAATCGTAATGAATGAACTTACATCAAATTTGAAGAATATAAAAATCGGAAATGTGTCAATTTAATCAATAAGTCAGAATTATACCTCAAACTTTATTTTCCATTTTATTGTTTAGGAAAAGAATTTATGAAACGGATATTTCTTTATATCAGCGCTACACAAAAATCTGAAAACTAAATCTGAATGTCCAACAGAATATTGATCCAATTTCTTCAAATTTGATTAATATATTATATGGATACCTATTCTCTTGTATGTATATTATTGAAATTTCTATTACCTATATTTAAAAAAAAGTAGTTTGAGGTATATTGTCAATAAAAATGTAATGGTAACAAATAATATAAAATATTATTTAACCTGAAGTGTAAGCAAAAATATAAAACATTATAACTAAAAAAATAGCTCAAAATAACCAAACGGAACATGTTGACGTTTGTAATGTTAAAATAATATTGCATTACGTTCAATTATGCATTATTATGCAAGAAAACATGATATTTATTTATTGTTACTAGAGTATATTTTTTCTATAAATAACAACAAATATTAATTCCATACATAATTAAATACCATAAAAGATTATTGATTAATTTAATTTAAATTGATTAAATTTATAATCATTTTACAACCAACATATTTAATATATATATATTATTAATATAGAATTAACGTTAAATATTTTAGAAGAAATTTTGCTTTAATTAAAGCTTGACATATTGACAACAACATAATATATGGAAAGATTTCAAACCACAAAACTGTTTTGAATATAATATGTGCTTTATAAATTATATTTAATCTTTGATTTTTCATTCTGAACAACATTAATTGCAAATTAATTTATATTTCTAACCATACAGGAATCCAAACTTTTTATATTGTGAAACAAAGGTGTTACATAACATATTGCATTGAAAAAATGTCCAATGGCAAAAACTACTTTTTATTAAAATATATATAAATAATATTTCATTTTATTTTATTTTATTTTAATTTCAAATTTTTTAATTAACTTTATTATAATGCACATTTTTATTAATTTAATGAAACTAATCAATACAGATTCAGAATTTCAAGAAAAAGATATATATGTTATATAAAACGAATGTCTTAGTCATTTTTTGTGTTTAGTTACGTGACCAAATATTTGGATGACTAAATTTATTTTAGGAAAAGTGACTGATGTTATTATTGTTCCATATATGTTCATTTAAAAATCATTAAAAAAATGCTGGAGCCTTAAAGTCCCCTACCTTTCCTCCGGTATGTACAGGGTTAAGAAGATTATATATTTTCAAAGGATACTTAATAGTGTTTGAAATAATATTTACGGTTAAATTCAAAATCTAGATTACATACCTATATATCTATTTCAGACATGTCATAAATAATGGCAAACAAGATTAATTTAATTTAACAACTGATAATTTTATAAATTATTTAAATAAAAATACTTTTATTATATCTAATTATAATATGCAGTGATAAACTATTCACAGAAAAACAAGAACCATTTGTCCACACGTTTGTTTGAACATAAAATATTATTACTGTTGTCAAAAATTTATTACTGTAAAGTAGTATAAATCGTTTCTATATATATTTTACAAATATTTTAGTTTTCAATTTTATTATCAACTGCTCATTCAATATTTCAACATTATTAAATATCATTATTTATTTGTATAACTCTTATTTATATGAGATTTTTAACAAAAATATTAATGTAAGAATAGTGATGATCAGATAGAAACAAACCTAATAATAAATATTGAAAGCATTGTTAAGAAATATATATATTTATTTATTTGGTTAAATATGAAGTTATAAAAACAAGAACACAGTGGGTTTAATATTCTGCTATATTATTTCTAAATAAATAAAAATATCTATTATACTACATAAAACGAATCTCAATAATTAGATTTTCAATATCTATTTGACTTGTAATATAAGACTTGACTTATATATAACAATATGTTTATAACACTTATCAATTAATATTTTTTGTAGGGAAAATATTCCCTTAGAAATATAAATATATTATTTCTAATGCATTGATGTTATTACAATATTAAATTTGACTTACATATAATATGCCCTATAATAGTTTCTATCAATGAATAACGGTGTTTTCAAGTAATATAATATAATATATGTATATATTAAATAAAAATAAATGTATACTACTGAATAATATTATCCAGTAGTTTGAATAAATTTATATGTATATTTGTATAATTGAGTATAGAGTTTTCTAGTACTCTTAATATTTTAAAGTAATTATTTCAATTTATGTAATTAAATATAATAATAGATCCTCATTAAAATATTTCAGCTATTTAAAACTTAACTTTTATCGAATATACATACAAACGACATTGGGAGTAAATTAAGTTAAATCTAAATCTAAATAAACAACAATCTTTTGAGATAATTTAATCTTCTAATACGTAACTTAGATAATTATTGGAATATGCGATATGACTATGCCATTTATTTTATTAAATGTAATATACATCCATCGAATATGAAAGTAACGGATCAAAACGGGGGGGGGGGGCAGCGGAGGCAAAGGGCCCTTGCGTCTAAATGAATTTTTAAGATTGTATTAAAAGCTATTGAGGTGCTCAAGGTGAAAATAATAGGTTCACGTAAAGCTGTCTAGGCAACTAATGTGGGTATAGTAAGTCCACGAAAATCTGTTTAAGTGCTTAATGTGCAACTAGTTATTCTAAAAAGGGTGTATAGCCATCTATATATAATTAGGTAATCAAAAAAGAAGCAGTAAACACCCAGAGCGCCTATGAAAGTCTTCACTCAGAGTCTATGAAAGAATAGACCCCAAAATAAAATAGCTTCCGACGGTCCTGTTATAATAGTTAAAATTAAGACAATGAAATATAGCATAGACACAATAAAATTTAACACATATCATTCAAATATAGAGTTTATTTATCTTTTTTTCTCTCGCTTAACTACTTAACGCTAAATATCGTCCGCATTAAATATAAATAATACTTGTTTAACAAATTAACATTTATTTGTCGAAAATTATTTAAATATATACAAATATTTACTAAAGTTGGATGACTTAATTTATGCCTGGAACAGGAATATAGGCGTTAATTGATTTATCAAAAATCCCATAACTATGTAATTGTAACCAGTAATTTGTATACCATAATACGTGGTCATTACAATAAGATATAAAACTGTTTTAATGACGAACTTATCATAGAAATATTATTTATTTATTATCTATTGAATCCGTATTGAATTTACATTCCGAATGGCACTAATTGGATAATCATATATAGGTATATTGTTGACGAGCAGAGCGATGTCCATAAATTTGTTCTTCGTAAAATTATTTGCTTTGTTAATTACAAAAAAATCTGTTTATTATATGTATCTAAAATAATCTGTACAGTATAACTAGTTGCAGGATACATTTTTTTTTAATAATTTATGAAATATATTTATATATTTATAAATGCTGGACAGATAGATGCTTTACACAGAAAGAAACAAAATAAACATAATAATATATAAGGATCTCAGCAGATTCAAGCAATAAAGAAATTGTATTGGTTGAAGAAAATATATATAAATAGGACTAGTTATTATAATGAATTATCTAGAATTTATCTTATAATGCATAAATTAACCTAAAATGGTTGACTTGGTTATATTTACGTCATAAACTATGTATTTGATTCGAGAATTTGTCATAGTACCTATGTCATTCTAGTTACTGCATGTAAATCAAAATGTTTATTTAAATATAAGCGTAAATTTATGTATAATAAATACGAATAGTAGCATATATTTAGAGTAGTAACTTAAAAATCACAGTTATTTACTTACGATACTGTTAGCATTATAGTGCTATGTAGTTAATAAGATTTTTTGTGACAAATATACAAACCCCGCACCGGAAAAAAAACGCAACACCCATATTATTAAACATTAATAAAAAAAATTATTTCCTGTTTTATATATTATATGTAATTTATTTTATTAATTCTACAGTATAATTCATTATATTATAACGTCATATGACGTCGACATTATTATATAATGTAACAAATATAGTGTTGTAATCTTTTGTATAATTGAATAACATACTTTTAATCAGAATATTTATATTTTAACAATGTGTTTCATTTCTTTACGACATCTATATATATACTTTCTATATTCGAATGAACTAATATGTTAAATTGAATACGAACTATATGCATATGTGACGATCTACATTTCAAATCACACTGCTACATTTCTCTGAAACGATGTCTGCATTTGATTGAGAAAACTTTAGCCTATTTTTAAAACCGTGAACTAATAAAATATCAATATATTGTAGTTTCAAAACGAAATACAAACACAAGTGGACGCATTGAAATAAAAGAATACGAAATTGATTTTTCCAAGAATGTAATAGTGCCTATATTAAGTATGATTCAGGACGCGTAAGTCAAAATTTGTGGCGCGCTGAATAAAAGTCTGAGATTTTTTAATGTCAATTTTCGACAATGTTGTGGATTTTTGAAGGTATG
Source organism: Invenusta paracnida (assembly GCA_036023295.1). Classification (NCBI taxonomy): domain Eukaryota; kingdom Metazoa; phylum Platyhelminthes; order Proseriata; family Coelogynoporidae; genus Invenusta; species Invenusta paracnida. The sequence continues at coordinate 31,103 of JAYRBW010128912.1, forward strand.
TATTAATTTAGAAGCAGATGCTACACACGATTTTAATTGATGGAGGAGATGTTATGTTTCATACGAACTACTCTAAATGTTTTTTTAAGTATTCAAGAGTCTTTAAATACAAAATATACGTATTAATCAATACTTAATTATGGATGTTAAATAAAGTAAAAAATCTGTATTTATTGTATCATAAAGAATAAATGAAATGGAACCAACGAAACAATCCTGTTTTGTGCAAAAGATTAATTTTGCAAAATGAAATAAATAATGACTATGATATAATTTTTTGAATTATGGAAAGCTAATCTTATCTAATTAAGTCGAAATCAGAAGTGTTTGCAATAACTAGATAAGGCCCATGCACACCAGACGCAGCGCGGCGCGTCAAAATTCAATCTACACCGAGCGCGTCAAAGTGCAGCAAAAATCGATTCACTCTCTGCAAAATGCTACACATAAACAGAGAAGAGGGGAGACAGAATACCGAGTCCCCCTTCTTAGAGCACTGCCTGTACTGACTTTGTACTGTTCTAACACCATGTCCTGACTTTGTACTGTTCTAACACCATGTCCTGACTTTGTACTGTTCTAACACCAATCCTTCAATATATTGCTTACTGGTGCGCTCTTGATAAAAGAAATAACTATGAAAACAGTCATTCGGAATAAGTGCACTTTCTCATATTATACATATATAGTATCCACAAATTAACTAACTAGTATCATTGTAGACATCATTTGATTAAAGTAGGCATCATAACCTTTGGCGAACCCTAATCATTTTAGTGAGCCGTGGTTAATATTGAATTTTGACGCGCGTAAAGTTGAGAATTTTCATCATCGATTTCGAAGCGCTACGCTGCTTTCCGTGTGCACTGCCCCAAATTAGATTTGATTTAATACTTTTCAACTTATTTACGCGCCGCGCCGCTGCATTCGGTGTGCATCAATGGGCCTTTAAGAAGAGGAAATATAACATTTCTCGGACAACTTTTAAATGTCTCTTAACCAATTTATCGGTTCATTTTTTAAGAATTGTAAATAATTTGAACGTATTCTTAATCCCATCACTGCTAACAAGGACTATTTTAAATTTCACAAGAGTTGCGAATGATTAAGTGCGGAAAACTGTCAGTTTATATATACGTAACTTCCGATTTGGTTAGTAATAAAAATAGAAATAGAAATAAACATTAAAATGATCAAATCTATCGCTTAGAACTGCCAATTTTGTTTCTCTAAAATCAATGACGCAAAAAAGAGTATTTTGGACTTAATAAAAAATACGTTTACGTACAACAATAATGTTAGAATATTTGCTATATGTGTTAAAACAATAATATATGATATGCTAATTATTTCATGTATTATTTTACTACTAATTTATTACTAATTCATATTTTTTATGGAAATAAATTTATATCAAATATAAGAAGAAGAATAAATTATATTATTTGAAAAATGGGATAATTAAGTTTTTATCATAAGCACGTACATAATAATAAAATATAATAATGCAGACAAATTCCTAAAAGTAAATACCTATCTCATTCTGAACTCATATGTATTTATATTATGTTTTCAAAAGTTCGAATGATTCAAAATTTAAAGCACAAATGACATAATATTAAGATGTGTATCTCTCTCAAAGAAATTGGAAATACAATTGGGAAAAATCTAAAATGGTGGAAAACGCTGGATTAGAAGAAATCATTGACTTAATCCTGGTTTTTTTAATAAAAATAATAAATAGATGACCCTAATTGTGTTTGTGATCCAAAGTATGACAATTAATATTAAAAACTCATTGTACATAGGGCACGAATATAAAACTTATTGGACCTATATACCTATATATAGTGTACACATGACACATTAAATGTATTTTAGAACACTAAATTGATATATTGCGGAACACACTGTAAAAGTTCATTTATAGTGCTTTGGTATTATTTTTTAAATATTTTTTTGTTTTTAATATTTTCGAGTATGTTTTTTTATAATTATTTATCATCATTTATACTCTTTACCATTAATTATAATGACTACACAAAGTAAACAGACTATTTATCTTTATTGAACAGAAACCAGAATTTTAAATACCTATTACAAGTTTTGCTTTTATGGCGTATCAGAAAGTTAAAATGTGCATTTACGTAAAAAAATATATTTGATGAATTGTCCCTGATATAATATGCACTGGATAACAAATCTTTGAATTCGGTTAAATTTAACAATTATTATATTTTTCATCAAACTTATTTATTTAATTTCCGGGAACGTTTAACAGATTTAATAAACTAATATTGCCGAACCACTATTATACTAATGAATACAACCATGTAAATAGAATATATAGGAAAATAAATAAATGAATCATTTTTTTAAATTGCGAGCAAAGAAGCAATTGATCAAGAGTTGAACGCTCTCTAATTTGTAAAAGGATTTCCTTAATTAGAAATAATAATACATTTTGATAAAGCTTTTAAAATCACGCTTTATTATTAAAACCATATCTGTATATAATTGAACATTGAGTTTTGACACTTATTATTTTTATATACATCGCGAGCTGTAAATTGTCGTCAATAGAAAATTGTTATATTATATTAAATGGGTAAACTAAACGTATAGACGTATTAAATATCTTAATTAGATTCATTTTAAAAGCATATATATATATATATTTACAATTCTAATATAGGTAAGTTATCCAAGAAATGTAATCTATTACACGTGTATCTAAAACTGTTTTACATATTATTAATCTTATTTAAATATTTTGCATACCCGGGTCTAAAGGGTTAATAGGCATAAACTGTTTCACTGTTGTCGGATTTTAAAACATTATTTTGTAAAAGCTTTTGGGTAGCGGAATAGTTTAGTATTAAATTTCATACAATATCAATAAAAGTTGGAACTTTATAATGATTAAAACACATGTATATGTTAGATAATAATTGGATATTAATGTTAATAGTTGGATAATAATGCTGGAATATCTTGGAAATATATGACATGTGGCAAATATATTTGTGCATGAATATTCATAAAAAATCTTTATTAAAAAGGTCATTTATAAAATTATCAGATATCTTTTCGCGTGCTAAACTGTTAAATCTATTCCAAATGTATTCAAAACTTTTCAAATATTGTGTACAAATATTTGTCATAAACGCAAAACGATTTGAGTTCTAATGTGCAGTATAGTAGTCATATTTTAAAGCTTCATTTTTATTTAATATTAAAGCGCACAAAAATATAATTGTAAACGAAACATGAGCGAATATTTGTGAATTTCTAGTAAAGATTATAAAAGCTGTATCAATAACTGACCTATATATTTAAAATAATTTTAAATGAGCATATACGCTTTTACGATATAAAATTAATAGTATGAATTTATTTGCAATTTTTCTACATTTTAAGTATTTTACATACTTTACACATATACATATCTTATTTTGTATACATATATGACATAATTATATGCAAATCATACAGGTACATATTATATACATATATTTTTAATTTTATAAATAGGGTGAAGTGAGCTTAAGCGAGTCTAAATATTCAATTGCTTTCATTATAATTTATGACAAAATTTAAAATGTAAATTATATGACGATATAATCAATATAATTTAAAGTTTTATGTACAAGTTATAAACAAGTCGAAATTATATGCCCACTCGACTATGACAAATAAGATACATTAATTTATCAGTAAATTTAAGTAATAAGACTATAACATGATAATATATACAAATGAAAACATAATTTGATATTAAATAAATGCTGCAAATCTTGTCATGTAAATATAACATACATATATATATATACTTATATGTAAGTATATATAAACATTTAAGTTTAGATAAACATTTTGTTTGTTTCACTTAATAAAATCTTGAAACATTAGAATGCTATCTTAATAATATATTTAAGTAATATGCACTGAAAGACTCAATAATGTTAATGAAGTTTCATTAGTTAATCAAATATACATTAGATTATTTAAAATATTATTATAGAACGCAATTTATATTTTGAGCACCAAATATCATTACCTAAAGTAATTAAATCAATTAATGCAATATGCACATCCCATGACTTGAGGTCTTACGAAGCGCGTATATTATCTCTGTATATGCTTCTTTATATATCGCTGCAGTCAAATTTAACAATGTTTCAGATATGAAAAGGAACATTACGTGATCCAATTGTATAAATCGCCAACACCGAATTTTATTGCACTTATTACATTTCCTAATCGGGTATTCTTCCTGGTTCAATCCTCCTAGACTGCTTGTCTCAAAGGTATGTATGCTCTTGTCGTAAGTGTAAGAAAAGCCATTATATGCACAATATTGAACTACATTAAGGCTGGAATCTATGTATAGTGTTATAGAATATACATTCACATAATATATGTAGTTATCGCTACTAATGGCACCCTATGTGTCAGCTAAGCTTCCCATATATAGTGGGGCGCCTGCACTCACAAATCTGATTTCCAGGTGTTGGACGAAATTAAGGCCCATAAGTTTTGTTTCCTGAAGTTATAAAAATGCAATTTCTTAGCCGTCAACTAAGTTTACTAGTTAGTTAACTACAAGGCGAACTGGTGAAGGGAAGTATGGCCTACCTTGAAGGGGGGGTGGTAGTTCACGGAGGACTGCAGAGGACACAGGAGACAAGAAAAGTGAGGCTCCGCGGACGGTTGACTTTGTTAATCGACGAAATCGCCTTAACTGAGCCAATTTATGGAGTCTATCAGACATTTATACCAGTCCATAATTGAGGAAACGTAGCCAACTGGCCGGGAATAACTCGATTTTCTGGAAATTCTGCGAAAGAAGGCAGCGCGCTGCGCGGACCAATTATTTCTCAGGAAAAAATAGAGGCAGAGGCAACGCGGCGCTTCTTCCCGTCCGACGGTAGCAGCTAGGAAGATCAGACCAGGCGTGGAGAAGGAGAGAAAGGGGAAGAGAATCTTTGCGTGCGAGCAGTCAAAAAGACACGCCCTAGGGGCGCTTTTCAATCGCCCAACTGCCGTAGAGTTCTGCAGAAGAATACCGAAGATCTTTGCTGAAGAATTGGAATGTATCGGAGAAGAGGGGAGAGAAGAAAAGAAAAGAAAGGGGATGGAAGGAAGGGATAAGATAGAAGTCGTCGAATTTAGTCAATTTACAGGCTCATTAGGCGAGCCTCGGTCCGAACGGTAATCGGCAAATGAGACAATTATTCGCCTGATTACCTGGGATGTGGTATAAATATTCAATCTGGAAATCATTCCAGAAAACTGTTTTCTGACTGCCGGCGATCCAACGGTGAAGAGGGCTCTTAGACATTTTCTTTCTTCCTTTCGGTCCTTCCAGAATACTGGAATAGGGTTGCCTTGTTGTTTTTCTTGTGCTCAAAGAAAGTTCCACGCAGAGAGAAATTTGTCGGAAAATATATGTACACATATATAATATATATATACTTGTTTACATACTAGTATAGTATACCTCTAAGGAGCATCTACAAAGCTCTTCAACTGTAGTGCTGGATATATGTATGTATGTATGTATGTATATATGCTGAAGCGAAGTAGGATACATATTGCTCAAGTGGACAGAAAAAATATTTTTTCTCTCCTTTTTCGTCGCCACCTTTGGGATTTATTTTGTGTGTTTTGCATCAAGCAACATCTATATATTCTCCCAGTATATGCACTGTTTATGCAGTTATCACAATATTGGATGAAGATAACGAAAATACAACAATTTCGAGATTTTATTTACATACTTGTTTAACTTATATATATATATATATATATGCGTTGTATGTTGTAAACTAATTTTAAATAAAATATATTATTTTAAGTGTGCGCGGCGGTATTGTCCAAGGCAAATGAATTTAATAATAAAATATTAAATGTTAAACTAGGGAATTATTTTTATCTATTCAATTTTATTAGCTAAAATTTAACTGTATTTATCTTTAATTTATCCATATATGTAATATAATATATCAAAATTATATTAATCATCCTTATTGATCTGTCGTTTATTGGAAAATAATTGGCGTATCTATACTAATATTAATAGAAATTAATTAAATTAAATTGTAATAACTGATAATTAATTGGTACATAATTAAACTATGTGATTAAATTAACAAGCTTACATTTTATGGAATAGTCTGTTGGTAAAGTTATAATTATAAAATATCTTTTAATCTACCAAATATTCTAATCATTCAAAGCAGCAAGTAGCGTAAAACCATTTCAAACCAATACATTTTTTTTAGGAAACAAAAAAAGAGCTTGAGAAACAACTTAAATTCACTATATTTATGAGTATAAAACTAATAGTTACTTTTATACACAAAAGGTACCGGCCTATTTTTATTATTTGCTACGAAGCATTTAATATCAGCGTTCAAATCTCAGAATCTAATATGTATATATATGTATGACTCCAGAACTTATACTTAAAATATATTCCACAATATTATAAGCTCTTCTGGATATCATAATTTTATTCCGAGTTATAATTAAATCTCTTAAATACCTGTAATACGTTTATTTACAATGTTTATGTAGTCATGTCAATTTAAAAAAAGGAAAAGTAAATCATATAATTGAATGCTTAGATATTGATTTGATATATACGTGACCAAAATTTATCCCAAAAGGAAAAATGCAAGCAAAATATGTTTTCACGACTAACTTAAAATAGGATAATTATAAGAAGCTCTAAATATAAAAATATTCGGACCATATATTTTAGTCTTAATTTGAAACTTAATCGATAAATACGTAATATACAACTGTATATATTAATTGATCTTGAAATCACACTTCCACTCTTTGTTTAGTTAGTTTTGAATAAATTTAGTCAATTGTTTCACAAATATAGAAAATGTGTAAATTTATATATACTATAGAATTTAAAATAGATATATATTTATATATATAATGAGAGAAACAGCGAATTCTCAAAAAATATTCGAAAAAAAGTGAATTGAATTATTTCGTTAAATTGAATAGAAATGGAAAAATACTTCTTCTTTGATATAATAATTATGCAAAAGCGGCTAAACTAAACGGATTATAAAATATTACTATGTGATTGAAATATTTACTCATAACAATTTATAATAAAATAAATATACAGTATGTATATTGTTAGAAATCATATACATAGTATTTGAGAGAAAACGTGTGTTTGTGATACTTGTTATCAAATGGTGTATGTAGCAACTTGGACTATCAAATGGTGTATGTAGCAACTTGGACTATCAAATGGTGTATGTAGCAACTTGGACTATCAAATGGTGTATGTAG